>OZ024912.1:20389254-20584254 GCA_964017125.1 Flabesymbios commensalis
TGGTATTTATTGTTCTAATAAAAAAACAAAAAAAAACAAATTATAATCGGAACCGTCCTAGGCCGAGCACACTACCCTTCGGTCACTGAGATTCCCCACACTATTGAATCTTTCAGAGTGAACGGGGAATAATACATCACATAATAATGATATGGTTGAATATCTAAGGTTATATACTTATGCGGTGATTGGAATTCATTTAAAATTGGAAAGAAATACTATCTGTGACGTTTTACTGGGGCTATAATGTTGCTCGAGCCTGACATGATAAGGGTATAATACATAAAATACGGCTAGTAAGCATGATGCGATATTCCAAAAAAACAGGGGACACACTTGTGCAGTTTTGCGTGTGGATCCAGTTGCTTTGGGGTGAGCAAGTGACTTTAAACACAGCTGAGTCCATGGTGACGTTATCAGGTGTGAATCCCTCCAGACACATGACGTACACAGACATTCCCATCACCCCACTCTCACCCGTCACGTTACTGTTCTCAATGTACAAACTCCCGCACGACAAAGCTGAAATAGCAAACGAGAAAATAAGATGGTTGGATAATGTAAAAGAAAACAATTGAACCATTTAAGTGTTTCAAACCGACAGTAATCATATTTGTAGGATCCTGACTTCGTTCAGTTAATGTGGCGGTTATCCCCGGCTTCTCGGACGCGGGAGGTTGTGGACGACTGCCTCGTTTCCGTACCTTGGTGACGGGTGCACACAATTGCAAACTGTGCGGCTTTGGTATTTTTCCCGCACTTCAGGTGTTACACTCGGCGACTACGAACGTGCCGTAGTTCGCTCTCGCTAAGTCAGATAGGACGTGCCGTGCGCGGAGGTTGTGCTTTGTTGTTGCCAAATGTCAAACGAATAAACAAATAAATAAAGTGGAGAAAGAGTTTTATGATTTGTTTGGAACCGTCGACTCGACGGAGAAGGAAGTTTGAGTTTAAATGGTGAGATCGGGCAGATTCCCTCGTCGGCCATTGTGACCCCACACTAGAGGCTCCGACGGTCACTTACAGGTACTCTCGGCACGAGGGGCTCCCCTTTACCCCATACTGGTGACCCCTGACGACTGATCGTCTACGCAACAGTATTTTCACCTAGACGCCAGTTGAAAACCACTGTTTTCACGGGTAGTTTTGATTAATTTTAAGGGATTTTTTGAAAAAAATCAATAGCATTTTTTTCATCAGGTACGTGAAAACTGTAGGTCATTATTTATATGCCAGTTTAAATAAGTCAGAATGAGTTATCAGAGGAGAAGCACATTTTTTTACGTCAAAAACGGCGTAAATTTCTAAAATTTTGGACGAAATCCCACATGTTTGGCGCCTTTTCAAGATGGCGACCTTGCCGGTTTCTCTAGAAGAATCCAGAAAATTATTTTCATAGACTTAGTCTATCATTTGTTAAATGTAAGAGTTTGTTTAATGCCTTCATCCTATTAATGCCACTGTAGGCGAGTAGGAAGTGGGTATTTTCGGTAACTCAATTTTTATCGTTGATTACCATAATTGGGTGACTCGATTTTAAAGTCCATAGACGAAATCTCGTCATTTTTTCCGTTTTTTTTCAGCAAAATCGACAGAAATAATAAATATCGCTTCGACTCGGGTAACCTTTAATAGGTTTAGGGCCAAAATAAATTGTTTCCCTAAATGAATGTCAATAAACGGTCTTATTTGGTCTGTTTAAAATATTCCCAGGACCGTAGGTCAATATTTTGTACTATTATCATATGTTATTTCAGAGAATGCTGAATATTGCACATGCATTTGGTAGGTGTGCGCCATTTTGGACGCTGGTGTCCCTAACTTAGCTGATCGCCCGCCGTGGGAACCCACGTGTTCCGCCCTAACCGGCATGCATCTGGACAGTGAACCTGTGTCGCCACATCACATTAGCATAAATTAGGCCGCCATTTTGATTTGGTGGAGATCATTTTTCACGTGTTCAAAATTTTACACGGACTGGTTGTAATAATTGTTTTTAAATTGTTTATAAATTTTCTTTTTCAAAACGATTGAAGGAGAAGAAATGTAAATAAGTTGTTTCGAAAACAAATTGTACCACTAATTGTGTGAGATTTTTGTTCACTTTGAAACGCCCTTCGGTGTTAGTAATCGCTCTAGCCTATTTAGCGCCTTATTTGGGAACGCAGTAGGTAATGAATATGCTAATGTGAGGCGAGACGGGGATGCTGACCATATACTATGTACATACCGTTCCAAGCATGCCGTCACAGACTGTAAGCCACATGCTGCCTGCCGCACAGGCTGGAAGCACCGACAATACATCACGCACACACCCACCACAGACGACATAAACACAACCGCAACGAAGACAGTCGGTTTATACGTCAATCAATGAATCGATGCGAGCGATTGATTCGGACGTTTATGAGAATGACTCGGTGATGAACGTACCATTATAAAAAAAAACGTGGAATGTTCATCACAGACATCATTTTTCAGCGAAATGATATACTATATCATTAATCAGCATAGACTACTGTCAGTCACGTTTTAAATATTATTCTAAAATCATAAATGTAACTGTTTTTCTTCGCAGTCACATTTAGTCTATCAGTTTGAGAACGAAATTTTCTCACGATAGTTTATTTCTGAAGTTTAAATTTTTCATAAATACAGAAATATTCGATTTGACAGTTGCGCTGTTGCGAAACATTGCAAATATTTGAATGTGCTTTTCGACTTGCGTGAATTTTTTTTTTTTTTTCACCCAGGTCGATTTACAAAATACTATTATCCTAGCTTAGCATAGCATGTCATAATTGTATCTGGCATATTATTTTTTTATGTACCACTTCGACCTACGGTTTTCACTGTACCATTTTGCATGTGTGTGAATAAGTGAAAACGTTTTATGTCAAATATAGACCTTCAGTTTTCACTTCAATCAATATATACCTTTGTGAATTAGTGCACAGCATTTAGGTGAAACTTCAGTGACGCATTTTCAACTAATCTGCAACCCCCGTTTCTCGCAACATGCGACATAGCATGAACATTTTCTACAGTCTACAATTCTAAGATTCAGCATATTAAAGACATTTTTCATCTGATTTACACGGCAACGCACAACCTACCCGCGCACGGCTCGTCAAAATAGTTGGCATGTGTTAATACGACATGCCATTTTAAACACATTTGAGATAGACATAGAGCCAATAGGCCAGCTATCTCAGATGCTTCACTAGTTAGATAATTTAAAAACACTACTTCATAATATCGAAGCAGTACGACAGTGAAGGCTTCATGTCAACGCCCCTAGAAGGTTCGGGTGCTAGACCTAAAGATGATTATCGTCAATACAGTGAGGACAATGAGGTTCGATTCCGAGAGGCAGATGAAGAATATCAACGCCTCAAAGCTGATTTCGCTCGAATTGCCCGAGCTAAACGCATGACTTCTCACTCCAGGAGCGACTCCTCAAGGAGTTCTTCACCGCTCGGTAGACAGTCGCAGAGACGTGCTACGAACTTACCAAAGTTCAGAATCGCCACTTTCTACGCTTCGGATGTTGAACTGTGGTTCAACCAAATTGAGACTCAGTTTGCTCTTCACCAGATCAACGATGATGATGAGAGGTACAGCTTAACCTGCGCTGCACTTTCGGGCGAGGTCGCATCGGATGTGAGGGACGTGCTACTTCAGCCTTTCAGGTCCAATAAATACGAAAGCCTGAAAGCGATCTTGATCGAGAGACGAGGTTTGACCACACCCGAAAGGGTTAACAAAGTTATCTCTGGCGAAAAGATTGGTAATGACATTCCCTCGCGTTTCATGCGGCGCTTACAAAAGGCGGCTGGCTCCGGACCACAAGCTGTGGTGGGGAAAGCAGTAATTCGTCAAGCATTCATCGCCAGATGCCCGCTTACATCAGAGCCCATTTGGTGATTCAACCCGACAGTGCTACCCTCGAAAGTTTGGCCGTTTTGGCCGACGGGGCACTGGCAGCCGAAGAGGACGTCGAAGAGAGTAAGCCGGGGGTCGCAGAGATTAAGGTAGAAGAAACCACCAAAATAGTTGGTTTGTTGGAGGATTTGTCTAGGCGTATCAAGAAACTAGAAACCGTGACTACATCAGAGAGGAAAAGAAATAAAGGACGTGGACGAGCAAATAACTATGCTCATGCGCCTGCATTTGCTCCTAATGTTCAGGCCTAGTCAGTATAGAAATGAAAAGGATAATGCTCGACCTTTCGTTCCGCCGCCGAACGCACAGGCCACTGAGTTTGTTAATAATTCAAATAATTGTACTAATGCACAACAAAATGTTCGACCTTTCGCACCGCCGCCGCAAAATAATGTCGAGCAACCGACCGACACAGCCACTGCACAGGCTTGCTACTACCACCAAACTTATGGTGAAAAGGCGCGCTTGTGCAGTGAACCCTGCTCGTACTATGTCACATTAGGTCAGCGCGAAGTAGCGAATATCGCGTTATCTCACTCTAAGTTATTATATGTCGCAGATAAAGGACATAAATGCAGATATTTAATTGACACGGGCGCAGCTGTCAGTGTTCTGCCGAAATCTTGCGCTAACAGGATTTCGGACGCTGACAGTCTCCCCCTGGTGGCAGCTAATAACAGTACTATACATACTTACGGCACCTGTAAACGCGTCGTCGATGTCGGCTTAAAGCGCAAATATCCGTGGACGTTCATAGTGGCAGATGTGCAGCAACCCATAATCGGGGATGATTTTTTAATCCACTATAATTTGCTCGTAGACTTGAGAAGCAGATGTCTCCGGGGGATGCGTACAGGTCTAGCTATTGCCGCTTCACTGTCATCGATTAAACCTCTGTCATTGAACAGAGTTGACACCGTTCAAAATGAGTACACAAAACTCCTCGGCCAGTTCCCGGAACTGACACGCCCTACGACAAAGGGTGAGACCGTTAAACACGGTATAACACACAAGATAGTGACTAAAGGACACCCGGTGTTTGCACGACCACGACGTTTAGCACCCGATAAGCTGGTTACCGCAAAACGCGAGTTTGATGAGATGATAAAATTAGGGGTCATTGAACCCAGCAACAGTGAGTGGTCCAATGGTGCCAAAGAAAAACGGCGATTGGAGACCATGCGGGGACTACCGTAGTTTGAATGCACAGACCGTACCGGACCGTTATACGATTCCTCATATACAAGATTTCACGCAGCGTTTAGCCGGATCGAAATTTTTTCAAAGATCGACTTGGTCAGGGCTTATTACCAAATTCCGGTGGAACCGTCCGACGTACACAAGACTGCCGTTACTACACCTTCGGGCTTGTTTAATTTCACTAGAACACCGTTTGGTCTAAGAAATTCCGGTCAAACGTTTCAGCGCTTTATAGACCACGTTACACGCGGACTTGATTTCGTTTTTGTTTATTTGGATGACCTACTGGTAACCAGCCCAGATCATAAAACGCATAAGAAACATCTACGAATTCTTTTTGCTCGACTATCTGAATACGGAATTATCATTGGTCCTGAAAAGTGTCAGTTCGGTACAACTGAATTAAGTTTCCTAGGTCACCACGTTTGCGCCGAAGAAATTTCGCCGTTACCCAGCGCCGTTGACGCGATTGTTAATTTCGTTAAACCCGAAAAGCAACGAGCATTGCGTAGATATCTGGGAATGGAGAATTACTACCACCGTTTCATACCGCATTGCGCCGCGAAGTTGACACCACTCAATAATCTACTGACAGCTGCCAACGAAGAACATACCAGACTGTCACCGAAGTCAAATTTCGATTTGAAGTGGAATAAAAATGCAGAGTCAGCATTTTCTGAGTCAAAACAGATATTGGCAAACGCTACGCTTCTGGTGCACCCAGATTCTACGGCCCAGATTAACATCACGTGCGACGCTAGTGATGTTGCCGTCGGTGGCGTTTTGCAGCAATTTTTAAACGATATGTGGCAGCCGCTTTCGTTTTTCAGCAAGAAGCTGAACCCAGCAGAGACACGCTACAGCGCGTTCGATCGTGGGCTTTTGGCAGTATACGCTACAATTAAACATTTCAGACACAATTTAGAAGGACGAAATTTTTTCGTTAATACAGATCACAAACCGTTGACATTTGTAATGTCATCCGTGACTGAGCGCGCGTCCCTACGACAAACACGCCATTTAGCTTTCATCGCTGAATTCACCACCGATATTAGATATGTAAAAGGAGAGACAAATTTCGTCGCTGATGCGCTGTCACGACCATCAGTGTCACCGATACATGATGGACCAGCGATAGACTATAAAGAGTTAAGTCTCGACCAAGCTAACGACGCGGAATTCACGCGTTTGAGACATTCGACTACATCCACTATGTAGTTCAAACTATTAAAATCGTTCAATAATCAATTGATCTGGTGTGATATGTCCACGGGACACGACTGGCCGTACCTTACCGCGAAATTTCGCCGAAAAGTTTTTTCAAACTTGCACGGTTCAGGCCATCCATCGCATAGAGCTACCAAACCTTTGATTAATACCCGATTTGTATGGCACGGCATGAATATAGATATTGCTAGATGGTGTCGTACCTGTAAGGGTTGCCAGACTGCTAAAGTTTCACGTCACAACACTCCAGTTTTCGGAAAGCTCACTGAACCTACCGAGCGATTCGATCATGTCCACGTAGACATAGTCGGACCTTTACCTTATGCTGATGGCTTTAGATATCTACTGACTTGCGTCGACCGTTTTACACGTTAGCCCGAAGCTATACCTATGGTAGACATTGGAGCCGAAACGGTCGCCGATGCCTTCTTCAGCGGGTGGATAGCACGTTATGGTACCCCAGCCACTATCACCAATTCGAGTCCAAATTGTGGGATAGTTTGTGTAATCAATTCGGGATTATTCGGAATCGTACCACGAGTTATCACCCTCAGTCGAATGGCATGGTCGAACGTTTCCACCGTCAATTGAAAGCCGCCATTATGGCGCACGAGTCACCGAACCCGTGGACTATCACGTTACCCGCTGTGCTTTTAGGAGTTCGTTCAGCCGTTAAAGAGAGACTAGGCAGGTCAGCTGCCGAGATGATTTACGGGACAACCCTTAGACTCCAAGGAGAGTTTATCAAACAGTACACCGTCGACGCCAACACTGATTTGGAGAATTATTCAGACAAGCTACGCGTGGCCATGTCGCGTCTCCGTCTATGTCCGCCACGTGACACACAACAACACAACATTTTCCAATTCAAGGAAATAGCTACATGTACTCATGTATTCTTGCGCCGAATCGCAATTGCGCCGCCTCTGACCGCCCCTTACGACGGACCATATAAGGTCGTTGCGAGGAGTGGCAGAGTAATGAAAATCCTAGTTAAAGGCAAGGTTGAGACGGTCTCTTTAGATCGCGTTAAACCCGCACATCTTGAGTGCGAGCCTACGACAGGTACGACAATACAGCGTAAAACGCCAAGCAAACCACGGAGATCGACGGCTACCAGGACATCTAGTAGAAATCCACAGGATCCACCTAGACCTGGTAGTGCGGACACTCCGACGTCCAACGGGACGAGAGTTAAAACGAAAAAGTCGACGGCAGTCAGAAGCAGTCAAAAAACGGCCACAGTCCCAAAGCAAATAGATGTTAAAGTCAACTTGTCTAACAGAGACAATACTTATGTAGCGCCGCATTCACGAGCCCCCGCCGTGTCCCGCGTTAAAGGGAATGGCGGTGGTTTACGAACGTATTCCCGCATACATTTACATCTACGGGGTAAAACCCCGGGTGCTGCTGACGCCGTAATCGACTCGACCAAAAGCAAACATGCGAATATCGCTAATCGCGAAAAAATTTCGACCGACCAAACACTGCGAAAAACTAGAGTCGGACGAGTAATCCAGACTCCTGCCCGATTCGTGCAGATGGTTCACGCCATAGTTGCGCCTAACGACATCTATGGCGGGCCCAACCGCATACATCGTATTAACAATGTTTTTAAATTGTAAATGAATATGCCAGGCCTGGCAGCATTGTGTACAGATATATAAATGTAAAGACATTTTTTTTTAGCAAGTTCATTGCTAAATTACGAATAGAAATTTATGTTAATTAAATGAATGGGTTGATCGCAGCTTGCAGCAAATGAATACATACATAAAGGACAGTTGGTGTTAAGAGGATGGGACAATTCATGTATAATGCTGCGATTTCAACCACCCACGCTGTAACCACACTCGCTATATTTTTTAAACTATGCTTAGTTATAAGAGGTTACATATTTTTATAACCCCGCTACTTGCACGAAGCAGTCTCCTACACGTCAGTTGGGTCCTACGTTATCACTCACCCGGGGGTAATGTAGGATCCTGACTTCGTTCAGTTAATGTGGCGGTTATCCCCGGCTTCTCGGACGACCGCCTCGTTTCCGTACCTTGGTGACGGGTGCACACAATTGCAAACTGTGCGGCTTTGGTATTTTTCCCGCACTTCAGGCGTTACACTCGGCGACTACGGACGTGCCGTAGTTCGCTCTCGCTAAGTCAGATAGGACGTGCCGTGCGCGGAGGTTGTGCTTTGTTGTTGCCAAATGTCAAACGAATAAACATGACAAGTGGAGAAGGAGTTTTATGCTTTGTTTGGAACCGTCGACTCGACGGAGAAGGAAGTTTGAGTTTAAATGGTGAGATCGGGCAGATTCCCTCGTCGGCCATTGTGACCCCACACTAGAGGCTCCGACGGTCACTTACAGGTACTCTCGGCACGAGGGGCTCCCCTTTACCCCATATATTCACTTAAGCCAAATGTATGTATTTTCAAACAGTTCCCCATAAGTGCTGAATTTTTTATGTAAATCATGGAGAGCAAAGGGTTTTCTTCAATTTGAAACCATCATAAATGTCTTATTCAGCTCTTTCCGATTCATTCGAATACCTATGTTATGGGTCTACGTTCAACAGAAATACGTGTACTCTTACCCCTGCTTACAGTGTGGGGATGGACTTTAGTCGTCAGAATCTGACGTCTACAGACGCCAGATTCTGACGACTAAAGTCGGTCCCCGCACTGTAAGGGTTAAGCCAAATGTACATATTTTAAAACAGTTTAAAATAATTTGTTAGAAAAGAAGAAAACGTCTTCAAAATGTTTAAAACACCTTCTTCTTTTTTCACTCCTCTAGGCAGTGTCGCTCAATCACACAGTGTACCCAATGATAGATCAGTGTATCTTCTTTTATGTATTTATCACTTAAAATAATCTTCAATACATTCAAATATGCCTACATAAACCAAATAGTCAATGCATGTGTTTTTGGGCCACATTTGTGCACATATAGGGGTAAACTGAGAGGAATGAGATGACACTGCCCTCCAGACACAGGATTCGAAACTCGAGCCCTGGCTGTCCGAGGCCGAGCACACTACCTCTCGGTCGCGGAGATTCCCCACACTATTGAATCTTTCCGAGTGAACGGGGGATAAACATTTTGTTTCTTTGAAACTTAAAGGACAGAGAGGGGGCTCGAACCCGCGATCTCCTCTTATACATAGCTATTTGCAGCGTTACAATCCACCAGTGACTTCACCCTATCAACCTATATATAATAAAAAGGCGACGAATAAAGAAGGAGACACAAACAATTTATAATGGCAGAAAAAAGGACTTAACCTGACTAAAATACACGTTATGGCATACATTTACTGTTGTATTATTCTATGCAAAATGGTGATGTCAAAATGAGAGTGATGGTGGTACATACGACTGCACGCTCGCCACCCCGGGCTCCACTGTTGATCAGTTTGACAAGTGAACGTCTGGCCGGTGGCGTTGACGCTGCCTCCAAAGCCGTATCCCATCTGACAGGTGACGTGCTTCAGCGAGAACAGCATGCCGCCCTCGTAGTCCTGGACATCGGAATATTCAACCGTCAGGTTTGTACAGGACGTTGCTGAAAAGAGTATTACATTTTATTCAGTTGCAGTACAGTTTACTGATTTTAGCATTCGATGCCCGGTTCGTATTTCTCGTCATTTGAAGCTGCAATTGCTAACGCAATTTTCAGCTTCAAATGACGAGAAATGTCTATATTTATGAATAATATATTTCTCCTAAATCAGTGGCGCATCTAAGGGGTTGGGAGGGACCCCTCTCCCCTTTAAGGAACAATCATAATCTTATTTAGGGTTTTTTCCACATGAACGGTTTACTGATGACACACTGGAGGACAAACTGTGCCCAATACACTCTTTGCACGATTCTGCGCGTAGACACCCCTTCAGATACATGTATACAGGCTATTGGGACCGATCTACCCCTCCTTACTTTTTAGTAGCCCTACTGGCGATTCCACAAAACATCGTTCAAAAACGTACAATAATAAGACTGTTAACAAGATCCGGCTCGTCTGAAGCATCTTCATAATATAAGTACATCGACTCAGTCCTTTGGTACAAGTACATTATTTTATAAATGATCAAGTACAAGTACAGGGTTTTGCGAAATGCACTTGGGTACAATTACCAAGTACCAAGTACAAATGTATGATATAACGCACAAAATATACCGGTAAAAGCATAAATAAAGAAGCAAAGGGCATACTCAGCCGAATAACTTGTTTATTCATTGTAGGCTATACTGGTGTATTAAATGATAATAATAGTCAATGTGAGCTCTATAAATTTTTCAGTCTTGGATTTCTCAGTCAATCTCAACAAATTTTCATGAAATTTTACACATACCATTTTCCATTAATTTCGTGACTACCCTGAAACTTTCGCGAAGTTTTGATAAGTATTTTAGAAGTTAGACCATTTGACATGTAATAAAACTCTGAGACAAAGCTGATGAGTTTATAGAGAGCAACATTTTTACTTATTTACTACATGTCAAATCGTCTAAATTCTTAAATAAATTTCAGGGTAGTCACGACATGAATGGAAAATAGTGTGTGTA
Source organism: Flabesymbios commensalis (assembly GCA_964017125.1). Classification (NCBI taxonomy): domain Eukaryota; kingdom Metazoa; phylum Annelida; class Polychaeta; order Terebellida; family Flabelligeridae; genus Flabesymbios; species Flabesymbios commensalis. The sequence continues at coordinate 20,400,196 of OZ024912.1, forward strand.
AAATTTCATGAAAATTGGTTGAGAATTGACTGAGAAATCGACGAAATCGGTTAATGTCAATCCGACCATAGTGTAAAACATGAAGTCATTTTGGTGGGGGAGATATTTCTAGAAAAATGCGGCCATAAGCGAAATTAGAATTTTGTGAAACGCAGTGATGTCACCGGAAATCCTTCTGAATGGCTACTTGGTGGAAATAATGTTATGCAGCATCCCCTTCTATTACTCTTTTGTATTAGTTAGCTCGAAGAAAACATTAAAGGTCAAGGCTATTGAGTTTCACATAGTGACATAAAACATCCTCAGTTAGACCAAGGATGGGTTCTAGTATCCTTGGTTAGACTTATACGTACGATAACATGAGTCTTGTCTGCTCCAGATTCCACTGGCTGTACACTCTGTGTTGTAGTTCTCCTCATTGTACAGCGTGACGTAGCCAGGAGTACACTGTACAACCGCAATGTCCTCGTACACACCAATGATCACTTCAGATGTTGTGAAGTTCAGGGCGTCAGATGTACACTCCACGACTAAACGTCAATGTCAAACAAATATACCAGGCAAGTTATTAAATATATGAACTTCTGAAATCCATAGGAGTGATAGGCCTACATTGCTCAATTGTTCAATCAACGTTAACAAATAGACTAAACAGAGCCGGAGTACTCCATGCGTATAGACAGGGATATATCCTAACCAATCTAATAAACATGTCTGTCAAACATTTATCAACGGTTTCTATTGTGTTTTTTCACGTAGATTTCAAATCTGCCAGATACCATTCGAGATTTTGCATATTTAATTAGCTAATTTGCATATTTCCAAAATGGCCGCCAAAAAAAGTAATCGGCTATGAATACATTCACGGCAATCATAGAAATGTGTTTTTTAGCCCTAAGTTCGGGTTTTGAGATCCCATAATGCCATTTTGACGACAATGTTATTTTTGGTGTCATTGAAAGGTCATAGGTCACGTGACCATTGAAATACAATATCTCACCATTACGTTTTAGCAAAAAGTGCACAAATGGACTTTTTGGGGATACAATGATGATTAGAATGCCTGATATTATATATTTAATTTAAGAGAGTTACATCTCATACACAAGACTATATTTAATAATACAAGATGGTCGCCATATTTCAAAATGGCCGCCAGCCGAACCTAAAATCAAGATATATGAGCTTCTAGATATCATATTTAGGCCATCTTAGTGTCTAGATAGGGGTTTTGTGGATCAAGGAATACAATGGCAGACATCATTATACTTTCAAATGATTTTTGATGTCTTTTTGATCTCTATAGATTGATATTTTGGCAAAATTGTGTTAAATCATAGTTATATTTGAATAACTTCCTCCCAGAATGAGGTTATCATCCGCACACTGTTCTGAATTCACATGCTAACATGATCTAAAGTAAAACCATATACATCACATGTATATGACAGCGATAAAAGAGATAAACAGACATTTCATTTACATTATAATACGGCACTGTTATTTTGTAGCGTATGTAGAAGTACTACTCAGAACTACAACCCAAGGGGTAAACATAATATTTTCTGGAAAACTGACACGGCGTGTTGTAAAAGTTTGGGCACCTGAAATGATATCTATATTAGGATTACAACCTCGGTGCACAACCTTGCAAATCGACTATTGGAAATTGGCAGGAAGCCAAAAATGGCGGCCATTACCGAAAAACTTGAATTTGTCAATATCTCGGTCAATATTTAAGATAATTTGCTATTAAAGTTGTCTAGACCTATATTTTCAGGGTCAAAGATCAATATAAAACCAGTCCTGAAGTGATGTTATGTCTTGTAAATATGTGTGCCAGTAGGCCTATATACACACAACTCTGCTTTTATGTTTTGGATATAATGTTTCACACTGTATATTAATAATCACTTTTGACAAGAAAACATTATGAGCGTTCGATGTCATAACAATGATAATGTTTATTAAGGAGAAACTTGATAATAGAATAAGTATTAGCCCTTACTTTTCGCACCCACCTGGGAGGGTTATTTGGGATCTGTCCCGTCTGTTGTATGTTTGGGAAGCTGCAGCCTACACGTGGCTGGCTATAATATTGTGGTGGATTGCCAACGGGGTAGCCTGTTTCCCCCACTCAATAGTGGTGCCAATGCAGCTCCCGCATCAGTACAGGCACTGATGTTGGCCATGCTAGAGTCTAAATTACAGGCAATAGTGTTTGACATTAGGTCTCTCTTGTGGGATGAATGGAGTTACCCTCAACTATTGTAACTCTTGAGGACTATCCGACCAGAGGATAGCGGAGCTGTGCTAAAGGCCTCCGTGTTTCAGCATTAAATTGCATATCCAAACCTAAGTCTTTGATCGTCTGGGCATGTCTGAGGGTAAATCCCCTAGACAAGCCCAGAACATCGGGCAGTAACCCACCATGCCCTATCACCCCACGCCCACGTCATCAAGGTCTCAAGGTGTTGTACGCAGCCACCTTTGCTTAGATATCTCTGACAGTCATCTACATAGCAGGGGATTTTTCTTCTCTTACTCGAGCAGTTTTTGTTGCAACTCTTCTTGCAGCCACGTGTCATTGTGTGTGTCATATATGGTGGCCTTGGTGGGTTTGTAGGATCAGTTTATCATTTTATACAACCCGTCCATAGTCCTCAGGCTTGCAGGTAAGCTTGGCGATGTAAGCTGACTTGTCAAGTGCTGTTGCCAATGCTGCCCGCTTTAGATGATGTTCTAAAGCAAGAGGGTGGCAGTAATTTCAGCAGTGATTTGTTATTATAAAACTTGATGAATCGGAGTATATATAGCTATATCACAGCCTTCGAAGTTGGATTATGTGTTCACAAGAAGCTACTTTGCCTGGTCATACACATCTACCGTTATTTCAATGTGATCACCATGGCATCATCAGCTATCATGCTATTGCCGTTTTCTGCGAACAATGATGGAGACATATTTCTACATTCATAATCACCAATAAAGTTATTAATGTTAATGTCTCCACCACTTACTTTTTGTGTGTTATTTGCCGAAAAGTAGAAATGTCATTACTCTTGTCAGACAAATCGATTTCGCTTATATATTATTTTGGTTTCTGGTTCTAAGTCTAGTCATTCACGGGTGATAAGAGCTTCCTATAATTATGATTTTCAAAGTAATGGCAGCTTTGGACACCATTTCTTTCACATCAAGACCAGAAGTACTGCTGAACATAGCAAAATAGGTAACAGGGAGCGATCCAAGTGGTTTTCAAGAGTTTTTCCAACAAGACTCGCTTTCTTGCTTTTCTATGTCAGACATGGTACCAGCAGGAACATCTCAAGACAGCTATCCATTCAAGAGTTTTGCCGCTGCAATGGGTCATGCAAACTTTAGGGCACTGTCATTTATTCACATTATCAGCGGACGAGATACCATCGGCTATTCATTCTCTACTGGCATGTTAAAGTTGGCTAAATGATATAACTATACTGGTAGACTTTGCTGATGATGGTGCTCCCATTGAAATCACGATATATGTGTGTGACCAGTCACAGAAGCTTTTTGTGAACTCATATTTCAACGAGAGAAGGCTGTGATATAGATACGCTCAGAGACGTTCTTAAATAATATTAAAAGGTCAACACTGCTGAAGTTGTTGCCACCCAATGAAAATGCTTTCCAACAGCATATAAAGCATGCAGCCAAGCCATTCTCAAGCCTTAGGACTATGGATGGGTTGTAGAAAATGGCAAGCTGATTGCTGTTCAGTCTACAGGCCCACCGTCGCCACCACATGTGATTCACAACAAGAACTGCTAGTGTGAGAAAAGGGAAATCCCTGCTAATTATGATGTGACTGTCGGTGATCCCCAAGCAAATGCAGCTTTGCACAACACAACTCATAATTCTTATAATTAAATAGCATAACTGCATCATATACTTTTTAAGCACACTCACTTTCAATAATCTTATAATCGATATACAATGTAGTTGTGTGCATGTTGCTTCCTGCAAACACTAGTTCCTTCGACAGTATTATTTTCAGCGCTCTTAATTTTTGTTTCATTTAACATTAGGCTAATTATGTTTTGAAGTGATTATTGTAACAAGTGATGTAACACAACAAGGATTAATACTTATGTTAGCTTATATTCAATAAACCATTGTTATCACATCAAACGAGATTAATAATATCTAGCGCAAAACATTAATTTCACACTATCAAATGCATGGCTTTGTGTACTATCTTGTTGAGAAGACATAAAATCACTTCAGGGCTGACTCCATATTGATCCTTGACCCCAAAAAGATAGGTTTAGACAACTTTAAAAGCATATTATCTTAAATATTGACCGAGATATTGACAAATTGAAGTTTCTCGGTAATGGCCGCCATTATTGGCCTCCTGTCAATGTCCAGTAGTCGATTTGCAAGGTTGTGCACCTAGGTTGTGATCCTAAATATATGTAGATATCATTTCAGGTGCCCAACCTTTTACAACACGCCATGTCAGACTGTCAGTTTTCCAGAAAATATGATGTTAACCCCCTGGTTAGTAGTTTTACATACTCTACAACATAACAGTGCCGTATTATAATGTAAATGATGTTTATTTACCTATCTTGTCGCTGTCATACACATGTAATTTATATGGTTTCACTTTATATCATGTTAGTATGTGAATTCAGAACAGTGTGCGGATGATAAACTCATTCTGGGAGAAAGTCATTCAAATATAACTATGGTGGCGTAGATGGATCACACAATTTTGCCAAAATATCAAACTATAGAAATCGAAAACACTTCAAAAACCTATGAAAAATCATTTGAAAGTATAATGATGTTTGGCATTGTATTCCTTGGTCAAAAAAACCTTAATCAAGCCACTAAGATCGCTTAGATATGATATCCAGAAACTAAGATATCTTGATTTTGGATTCGGCTGGCGGCCATTTTAAATTATGGCAGCCAATTTGTATTAATAAATATATTGTTGTGTATAAGATGTAAATCTCTGAAATTAAATATATAATATCAGGCATTCAAATCATCCTTTTATCCAAAAAAGGTCAAGTTGTGCACTTTTTGCTAAAACGTGAATGTTGGATATTGTATTTTAATGGTCACGTGACCTATGACCTTCCAATGACCCCAAAATTAATATGGTCGTCAAAATTGCATTATGGGTTCTCAAAACCCGAACTTAGGGCCAAAATAAAACATTTCTAGGATTGCCGGAACTGTATTGATAGCCGATTACTTTTTTTCGGCGGCCATTTTGGAAATATGCAAATTAGCTAGTTAAATATGCAAAATCTCGAATGGTATCTGGCAGATTTGAAATCTACGGGAAAAAATACAATAGAAACCGTTGAGAAAAGTTTGACAGACATGTTTATTAGATTGGTTAGGATATATCCCTGTCTAGTACCCCCTTTCAGCACACTGGGGTATTCGTTGAAAGTAGTTTCAGCTTACCCGGTAATTACGCTGAAAACAAAATAAGGCCAGTTTCAATCAACCCCCCATTTTCAGATTACCCCCGGGGGTACGTTGAAACAAGTTTTTAGCGAATTGGGGGGTATGTGGAAACTATTTTTAATTTACTTCCGGTATTTTTAAACTGAAAATATCCCCCCTTTCTCAATTCAGGCCTATGTGCACTTTGATCAGAAATGATTATTTCTGACCTTTTAAAGCGGTTCCGTGGGATGACATCAATTTTAGTTTTTTTATTTTGTAGTGAGGTAGTGCATCCCACAGATAATAATTGTATTTATTTCATAATTTTTATATTTTTTATCAACATTTCTATGAATCCGTGAAAAATCTGAACAAACTATTTGTATATTCCTGCTAAAGGACGGTTGAATGTTCCTACAGCATTGGTCCACATGTTTGTGCCGTCAGCCCAGCGTGAGCAGACAATCGGTGATGTGATCATCGCGTTCCCAGACCAAATACGGGCGGCAGCTATTGATGTACCTATGTGGTTACTTTGATCATGCCGTCTGAGATGGTCAGTTTTTGTGATCGCTTTAAGTACCGTTAGACCTAGATTAAAGATGACGGATCGCGAGGATTTGCTGAGTACACATTGAAACGACATCAAGGTCAGGGTTTAAATCCTTGAACCACTAAACCATTTGATTGCAATTTTCACCCACTTAAAGTGAGTGAAAAATAGACATATTTTGTGAAATATTATTCTTGGTATAACCTGAACTGGAGAGTTATTTGAAACTGTTACACTGGCTCAGCGCTGCGCTGAAAATTTAAAATGCTAAATGTTTATATAGAACAGTTCTTGAAATAAATGATTTATTTCATGCAGAGTCTGCCGGGAATTATTTATTCTAAATCAATTTTATCTTTTGCACTTTTTCTAACCTTGACATGAAGACGGGACGTTGAACAAGCCATCCACACCACACTCTGTGTAAAAACCTCCTGAACCTTCCGGTGTACCGTATCCTAGATCACACGTGACATAGATGACGTCACCATACACGCCCCTCGTGTTACTGGCATTGGAGCGGTAGATCGAGAATGCTTCACAACTTATTGCTAGAATTAGAGAATATAACATTGTATTTTAAAAGAACTCATTCTTATGTGACATAATTATTGTCAGGAAATGTTAATAATCAAAGGCTGTAACGATATATACAAACTGCTTTAAATGTAGTATTGGAGCTAAATGGTCCTATTTACATTCATCAGATTGGCAAATACAGCCGTTTATCTCCAATGCGCCGATTCCTAGCAAGCCTTTTAAATAGGAGAACACCATATATACTGATTAAAAGACATACTTCATAATGGAAACCATTTCACTGAGTGTGAGGTTTATTTAATACATGTCGTATGAAATCTACATGACCTGGACCCAATTTGGGTTGTTGTCATATATTATAACCCTGTTATGTATGGATCGTAAGTACCACTTTAGAAAGTGGAAGATACAACCATTTTATAATAATAATATAAAATTGTAGATCTCAAAATCAACACAGTTAAGTGATTTTGCTCAGTTAAATATACCTTGTCTCACCTTGATTATTGGAGGCAAATCTAGGCTACGACCCATCTCACTAGAAATCTGAAGATTATTTTTATCGTGAATCTAGGCCCCGGACCCATCCAACTACAAATTTTAGGATTCATTTTCTCTTAAATCTAGGCCTAGTTAGATTTGCATATGTTTTGATTCAGACTGTACATATGCAAGTATTGTTTACCCACTTAAAATTGTGGTCGCGGTTGCGAGATACAATTGGGTAACAATTTAAATTTAAAGTAGCGCTTTAAGTGTACCATACGGCAACGCGAATGGAGCGCGAGAGCGAATATGCAATCGACGACTGCGCGCGTGCAGGAGCGAAATTCAACGCTCACTTCTCTATAGGCTATTTCCCATGCAAAATCTAACAGTTTTGAAAATGTTCGCATGCCTTCGCGCTCGTATGTTTAGGCAATGGTTAAATAGTGTATTATCATTTTTGCGCGCGAGTTCTTCGCGTTGGTGTGTTTTAATGTTTTAATGGTTAGCATTATTCACAACAGAAAGCTTTCATAAGATCAAACGTGACCCAGCAAACACACAAAAAAAATTGTATTCCACTTGAACAACGTCGGCCCAACGTCTTCGACGTTGGTCCGACATTGTAAACATATTATACAAATGTTTTGTGTTTACTGGGGAACAAGGTAAATATATTGTAGTTAAGATACAGTTTCTGAAAAGCGCGTAAAAAAATCCTCACGTTCACAGCTGTCAACTTCTTCCCAGCTCTTGTCATGCAAACACTCCGCGGTCATCACCTGCAAACCGGAAGCGAACGCGTAGCCATCAGAGCATGTCAGTTGTATGACATCCATATACCTGGCCGTGACTCCTTGAACAGGCGAGTTCTCCAGTGTGAGAGGGACGCAAGTGATCTCTGAAAAAACCCCATACAAAATAGAATACAAATATAAAAATAACCCTTTAATTGTTTATCACGCCTGTACTGCCCTGGGAAGCCAAAAGTAATGAAGTAATGTTCTAATTGGTAAATAAAAATATGTTCACACTAAAGCCAAAAGGCAATATATGCTCACTTGATAAGTAAGCAGATATTGCCTTTTCGCTTGGCCCGGTAGCATAGATAGTCCATGGGCCAGATAGGGTTACCGTGCACCCCCCCCCCCAGGACAGTCTGAGACCAAGTTTTTATTGTTCATTGGACCTCCCCGGATATCAAAAGTCGATGCCATCAAAAAAAAGTTGGGATGAACTACCTGTTTTGGGCCATTTTCAAAATGGCCGCCATCGAAATCTGGAAATCATCTTTTGTGCCATAACTTGAGTTCTAAGGCAGTTAGAGTCACAAAATTGGTGTCTATGTATATGTTTTTGGGGGTGAGGAGTCCAATTTTGCCAATAAAATATGTTTCTGTCTTGTGGAAAATTTATAAACAGCTATTCCAACGTATTTTTCGTGCATTTTTGGTCATTTTTTGTGTTAGTCCATGGGACAGAGAGGGTTACTGTGCACCCTCCACCTATGAAAGTCTGAAACCAAGTTTTTTTTGCTCATTAGACCTTCCCCAATATCAAAAGTCGATGCCATCAAATAAAAGTCGTATGGACTACCTATTAAAGCCATTTCAAAATGGCCGCCATTGAAATTTGGAAATCACGTTTTGTGCCATAACTTGAGTTCTAAGGCAGTTAGGGTCACAAAATTAGAGTCTATACATATGTTTTTGGGGGCGATGAATTCAATTATGCAAATAAAAAATATTTCTGTCTTGTGGAAAATTAATAAACAGCTATTCAAACGTATTTTTCGTGCATTTTCGGTCATTTTATGTGTTAGTCCATGGGCCAGATAGGGTTACTGTGCACCCCCCACCCATGAAAGTCTGAGACCAAGTTTTTTTTGCTCATTAGACCTCCCCTAATGTTAAAAGTCGATGCCATCAAATACAAATCGGATGGACTACCTATTTTAGGCCATTTCAAAATGGCCGCCATTGAAATTTGAAAATCACGTTTTGTGCCATAACTTGAGTTCTAATGCAGTTAGAGTCACAAACTTGGTGTTTATACATATGTTTTTCAGGACGAAGAATCCAATTATCCCAGTAAAAAATATTTTTGTCTTGTAGATAAATTATAAACAGGTAAATAAACGTATTTTTCGTGTATTTCCGGTCATTTTTGTGTATTTTAGTGCGAACACAGAAAAAACTAACCTTAAAATATAACTTGGTGACTGTTCTATAAACCAATTAGAATTACATGTAATCTTCATCCATATTAGATCTGACCAGCAGCTGAGTAGAATATTTCCTTCATTGCAAAAAAACAGTACTTCTACACAAGATCATATCGCCACTTTAAAATTTAAAACGGCAGATACGCCCTTTCAATTCCAAGGGGAAATTTAGTTATTGACAATCATTCTTATGTATTGCACACTCATTTCACCAGTGTATCTAACATACATTTAAAAACATAATTTCTAACATAATAGTTGCCGTGTTATCACATTCTTATGGTGGTGACAGCAGAAATGGTGGTAAAGTCCTTGTTCCACCAGAATATGAAACACATTTGCACTACCATAGAACATAAAATAAACATATAATCAGCTACTGATTATTTAAACCTAAGCCTCATCACTGTCACTTTCAGCTACTGCACTGTCATCAGACAACACTTCTCCCTCTGATGAACTTGCTACATCGTCATCACTTTCTAATGTATCATCTTCATTTGCTATATTTATTGAGATAATTGGACCTTGACACCAGACGGGCACAAGTTTCTCATTGTTCTCAGTCCATCCGTGACCATTAATTGCTAAATGAATATATGGCTGAGGAATATGGGCTGATTTCCAAATTCCATTCTGATAATTTACTCGTCTAATATGCTGAGACAATGTATTTTTACATAGTGGAAATTGGTTGAAGTCAATATTGCTCACTTCTGCTGCAAGATAGAGTGGCGATACATGTCACATGTGAACTCTTCTAGGTCGGTCACCAAGTCATCGGAGATATGCCAAACATCTCCTGATTTACAGAGTACATCTTGAAATCGCATAATATTCTGAATCAGTTTTATGGTTTATGTTTTCCTACGCCTTTGAATGTGCTGGTTGTATCTTGGCCAGGATGTGAGTGAAGCACCAGTCCCAAGTGATTTGGGCAGTACTCTGGTCATACAAGATGATAATGCTTTCTTCCATGTTATGTCAAACAACACCAGCAACTCTTATCTCATCGCACGTGCAATATTTGACATCATACCAAGGAGTGGCGACATTATCTTTAGCACAGAAGGCTCGATTAAGCAAATGGAGAGACAGATGCTTGGTACCAGTGATACACTGATCATAAGTGGGCCATTGCAAAAAAGCCAGCTGATTGGAAGACATTTCTGATGAACAGTGAGAACAAATCACAGTTAGTTGATGTTATGAATGATGTTTGGTGCTCTCATAAATTTGCTCCAAAACTTGCATAGAAAAAAATAATAACTGTCCCTCATGGTAACTGCTACCTTCTTGCGTCTGAAGATGGAACAACAGTTAATAAAACTGAGATTACATCATTGTTCTCAAATCAAAAAGAAACTGATACTGTCTCTATGCACAAGAGCAAGGCTTTGATACAGTTCGCATTCGCAGTTCTGACAGTGATGCGTTTTTCATATTGCTGCACCTTGCTTTCAAGACATCACTATTTCGTTTGATACTGGCTCAGACAACACAAGAAGGCTTCTGATTGTAATTCACATAGCCAACAATGATGGAAGCTCTGCACTGCATTTCTGTCTCTTTGCGCATTCACGCGTGGGGAAAATTAAACCAATAAAACTGAGTCAGAAGACAGTGAGATTTCAAGATGTAAATTAACTTGATGTTTGGCATATCTCTGATGACATGGTGATCGACCTAGAAAAGTTTACATGTGCCATCTATGGGAAAAGTTGTCATAAGAGTGTACATGATCTTCGCTACTCTATTTTGAAGTAGAAGTGCATTAATCTCGAGCGCAATATTGACCTCAGCCAATTTACACCATGTAGAAAGACATTGTCTCAGCATATTAGACGAGTAAAGCAGACTGGAATTTGGAAATTAGCCCATATTCCTAAGGCAAATATTCCTCTGGCGATTAATGGTCACGTATAGACTGAAAACAATGGGAAACTTGTGCCCATCTTGTGTCAAGGTCCAATTATCACAATAGACATAGCAGAGGAAGATGATACATTAGAAAGTGATGATGTAGCAGGTTCATCAATGGAAGAAGTGATGTCTGATGACAGTGCAGTAGCTGAAAGTGACAGTGATGAGGATTAGGTTTAGCTAATCAGTAGCTTACGAAATGTTTATTTTATGTTCTATGGTAGTGCAAACTTATTTCATATTATGGTGGAACAAGGACTTTACCACCGCTTTACCACCATTTCTGCTGTCACCACTATAAGATTTTGATGACATGGCAACTATTATGTTAGAAACTCTGTTTTTAAATGGGTGTTAGATAAACTGGTGAAATGAGTGTGCAATACGTAAGAATGACTGTCAATAACAAAAGCTTCCCCTTGGAATTGAAAGGGTGTATCTACCGTTTTAAATTTTAAAGTGGCGATATGATCTTGTGTGAAAGTATTGGAAGGAAATATTCTACTCAGCTGCTGGTCAGATATAATATGGATGAAGATTACATGTACTTCTAATAGGTTCATGGAACAGTCACCACTTTGTTATTTTAATATTTTCTACACTAAGTTTTTTTTCATTTATCATGCTAGTCATAAGCAAAGTTTAATTTTTATTTACAATTTTCAACACTGTTATGCTCATTATTCACAGAATAAAAAAACACTAGTTACAAGTTTTATTTTAAGGTTAGTTTTTTTCTGAGTTCGCACTAAAATACACAAAAATGACCAAAAATACATGAAAAATACGTTTATCTAACTGTTTATAATTTATTACAAGACAGAAATATTTTTTATTGCCATAATTGAATTCCTCGCCCCCAAAAACATATGTATAGGCACCAATTTTGTTACTCTAACTGCCTTAGAACTCAAGTTATGGCACAAAACGTGATTTCAAAATTTCAATGGCGGCCATTTTGAAATGGCCTAAAATAGGTAGTCCATCCGACTTTTATTTGATGGCATCGACTCTTAATATTGGGGGAGGTCTAATGAGCAAAACAAACTTGGTCTCAGACTTTCATGGGTGGAGGGTGCACAGTAACCCTTTCTGGCCCATGGACTGACACAAAAAAATGACCGAAAATGCACGAAAAATACGTTTGAATAGCTGTTTATTAATTTTCCACAAGACAGAAACATTTTTTATTGGCATAATTGAATTCCTCGCCTCCAAAAACATATGTATATACCCTAATTTTGTGACCCTAACTGCCTTAGAACTCAAGTTATGGCACAAAACGTGATTTCCAAATTTCAATGGCGGCCATTTTGAAATGGCTTAAATAGGTAGTCCATACGACTTTTATTTGATGGCATCGACTTTTGATATTGGGGAAGGTCTAATAAGCAAAAAAAAATTGCTTTCAGACTTTCATAGGTGGAGGGTGCACAGTAACCCTCTCTGTCCCATGGACTAACACAAAAAATGACCAAAAATGCACGAAAAATACGTTGGAATAGCTGTTTATAAATTTTCCACAAGACAGAAACATTTTTTATTGGCAAAATTGGATTCCTCACCCCAAAAAACATATACATAGACACCAATTTTGTGACTCTAACTGCCTTAGAACTCAAGTTATGGCACAAAAGGTGATTTCCAGATTTCGATGGCGGCCATTTTGAAAATGGCCCAAAACAGGTAGTCCATCCCAACTTTTTTTTGATGGCATCGACTTTTGATATCCGGGGAGGGCCAATGAACAATAAAAACTTGGTCTCAGACTGTCCTGGGGGGGGTGCACGGTAACCATATCTGGCCCATGGACTAAGACGTCTATAGCCTTTTATTTGTCCCTCAAATATTCCGTGTCCTTTTTTCATTCGTTTGAAGCCGGCATTGCTGATAAAAATGTCAGCTTCAAATGAAAAAAACGCTTCTACGTTTAAAAACAAAGATTAAAAAAAATATATATTTTCTGAAAATCTCTGCTTCATGTGAGATCTCAACATACAAGTTTAGTGAATTTCATTCAACATTTGTTTTTATGAAATATCTTAGCGTCCTTGTTCTAAAAGTATTCTATATCGCAAACCCCTGGTGTAGATTTGACCGTACGTTTTTCACAAGGCCCAGAATTAGCAACAAAAACAGCTTCTACCGTATAACACCTGACAGCGTGAATGTAACGATAGCGTGAATTTCGAAGGACAATCTGTTGATTTGTGACCCGAGCGATCAAATGGCACATGTAGGGATCAAAGTACCCAAGGAGGGCCTCAAATTAACACACAGTCCGAGCAAACACACACTATTACAATCATTCTCACGGTTTAAATGTAAAACACTGACATACACCACACAATAGGCCTGAACTTGGCTGTAGCAGAGCTCACATGAGAGGACGTGAATGTCCATTTAGGCTACGCTGACAATTGATGTCCCACAGGTATGTGTGTGTGAATATAACACAATACACTACATGCTGATGGTAATACAAATACAAATGAAATGAATCGGGCTTTAGGCCACCTTTGTGCACATATAGGCTAAACTGGGCCAGGAGAACCTCCTGAGGATGGTGAGATGATTGAGATGACACTGTCCTCCAGACACAGGATTCGAAATTCGAGCCCTGGTGGTCTGAGGCCGAGCACGCTACCTCTCGGTCACGGAGACCCCCCACAATATTGACTTTCACACGTGGATGGGGAAGAAACATTTTTGTCTCTTTCAAACCGCCGAGACCGGGAACCGAACCCCGAACTCTGGCGTGAAAGGCAGCGGTGCTAACCACTACCCTAGGGCCCCCGCTGATGGTAATACACAAAGTCAGTATTCCCAAAACGACTGACCTAGAACTTAAGCATGTGATTGGTCGAGATGTCCATCTCAACCAATCACATGCCCAAGTTTCAGGTCAGTCCGGGAATACCGGGCTAAAGCTATACTGGGTACTTACTTTCACAGGGCTCTTCTGATGACCATCGTAATGTGTTCTCACAAGTGATCCAGTTATCTTCTGTTGTGGAGCTGTTCACGAGCTCATGTCCGAGATTACATATGACCAAAATAGACTGGCCCACCTTCATTTGTGAGTTCTGCAGGTTGGAGTTGAGAATTGTCAAATTGAAACATGTATCACCTTCAAAAATAAAATCACTCGATGTTAGTAGCGAGTTCAATATAGTAAACTTTATTGAGTCATGGTCCTACGGCTTTACAAGGATATTTCTTTTGGTAACACATATCGTAGACATATATCCAACATTTATGAGAATAAGGCGATAAAACAAGATGTGATCTGATTGCAAATATCAGGCAATAAATGATTAGATTTTGGAGTAAACAATTCTAAAGTAAAGTATTGTTTTGGCAACAGGCAAAATATCTAAACCATGATTCTGCTCCGGAATATCAAAAGGTAGCAAATGCTTTAAAAAGTAAGCAGTCACTGACTTTTGTCTTTACACAGCTTTATAAGCTGAGTGTAATAGGATATTCAGTGATATTATGCACACAAACCAGATAACCCATGCCACATTTTTGCAAAATATAAAATTGCAGCCAACTCACCTTTGCAGTCTCCTTCGCTGAACAGCCTGCCGGCGTCAGAGCAGTAAGCTTTGAAGTGTGTTTTCTTGTTGTGGCACAGAGAGTAGGCGTTGTACTGAGCGCACCACACCGTCAGCTCAGAAGACGCGTTCAGAGTCATGTTCGTCACCAGGGTGTTTGCAACGGATGCCATCACTTGTGACTCACAGTGGTCGACAGGAAAATCACCTACAAAGAGTCAGAGAAACAACATAAGCGTCTACAAACCTGCAATATGTTGAAAACGGTACGTCTTTTGTCGAAAACGAGTGAAATTTGGGTCCTGGGACATGATTTACATAGAACACCATCTCTGGGTGATTGCATGATGGTAGAATATAATTTCCTATTGTTACATCCGCTTACTGAGATCTTGTTGGGAAAACTCCTTAAAGGGACTGGCCCAGGCTCAAATCATAAAAAAATCGGTGATTTTATTTTGGCTTCCTAATATGACCATATGATGTAAACATGTCCATAGACTAGAACTGCAAAAGTTTTTTAATTTGTCTGCTGCGCATTCCCCAGTTAGGCTAGATATAGAGACGAAATTCCCGTATTTCCTATTTTTGACATGGTTGTCAATAATTAGAAATCGGAGATTTCGTCTCTATATCTAGTCTAACTGGTGAATGCGCGGCACAAAAATTTAAAAACTTGTGCAGTTCTAGTCTATGGACATGTTTACATCATATGGTCATATTAAGAAGCCAAAATAAAATCACCGATTTTTTAATGATTTTAGCCTGGGCCAGTCCCTTTAATCAAGAAATTACATTGGAAAAATATACATCTAAAATGGCAGACAAAATTCAAATGTCAAACAAAATTCAGGATAGCCGATATGTTGAAAATGACGCTAAAAACGAGTCAAATCAGTAAAATTCCCAATTATCACTCAGCCAGGCTTCCTAGTCTGACTGTCCAAACGGGTTTAATGTGGCCTGAGCAACAGTTTTACACATTTGCATATTCAATATCATTCTCATTCATCAGATCCACCATCTTTTCACTAGTGTCAGCTAGTGGCTCTGATTGATTGCACTGTGAAATGTGTTCTGTAGAAATATTCATGAATTTGACCTGATTTTTTATCTGGCCAATAAGGCAATACTTAACAAATATTGTGTCCTTGACATTCTAATCCACATGGTCAGGCCAAAAAAACATAGCGAGGCAGGTGACTATCTCCATGAAATTAACAGCTTCTTTTAACATGTTTAAGAGAGGCTAGGGTGAACCAGGGAGGGGCTTGACTACATCATTACATCTAAAATGCCATATTTCGTGTCCAACTTGGCCTAACATCCTGTGGATATTTAAACCTGACATTATGTGCCCCTGTCAGTAGGCCTATTGTCTGGTAAGATATATGCCTACATCTGTGCATGTATCATGTGTATTGACATCCTAATATTGTTGTATTATATAAGTCAGAAAATACATTCTAAATAGATGGTCAATGTTGATTTTATGTTGGGCCAGCGTCGTAGACAATTATCATACATCAATCCACCATTGTCAATAACACAGCGTAAACACGATAGGCCTACATTGGCCCAATGTTTTCCTAACGTTGGGCCTGTTGTCGCAAACAATGGAATAACGTTAGACCAATATTGGGTCAGTGTATCGTGCTGACGATGACCCAGCGCCGGGTTCATGTTAATCCACAATCTGAGATGATGTCCCAACATCAAACAAAGAGTGGTTGTTCGATACTGCTGGTATCTTGGTCTTACACAAAAGCGAGTCTACAATAACACACATATAAAAGGCGCAGATCCAATGTTGCTTTTATGATGGGCCGACATTGTATAGGATGGACCAACTATAGTACAACACAGGTTGATTGCATGTACTGGTCATAATAATACAAGGCATATAATGCCAACCATATAGCCCAGTACAGTGGAGACACAATTATATAAACTTGTCTCTCATAGGTGCAAGGAAACCTCGAACTTGACATAGTTTCAGGGTCAGGTGTGGGTCACAGTACACCAAATTTTGCTGCCCTATCAGAACGCAGCAATTACAGAAGAGATTCTCAAAGCACTGTAACAGGGCAACCTAGCCGTGCTAGTGTGGCCGTGAGAAGGAGGCTGATTCAATATCAACTGCACAAATACATCCCTTCAAACTTTATAGTAATGAAGTAATTCTATAATATTGTTTTATAATATTTACAATAAAATAATTATAATAAAAAGTGTGGGCAGTGTGATTATCTAGTAGACATTTTCGGCTTGACCCTTTAGGCTCCATAGAAGCATTCATACACCACATGAAATAACGTTAAGTTATTTATTACATTTTGATATTGCGTAAACCTTTACTCGTTATTTAATTAAAATTTTCACCCACTTGAAGTTGTGTCTCGCTACCCCGACCCACAACTTCAAGTGAGTGAAAATGAGTCATATTCTTCCAATTTGAGACCAAATATTTCAAAATCTTGATGTTCAAACACTCATTTGATTCCCAACAAGGATACTTTGATCGGGTAGTAAGACGGATTAAAAAACAACTATAAACATGCTCAGCGCTTAAACGGTTAACCTTTTAAAGCCTGAATTTACCATTGTCATCTTCATCCACCACAAGCCGCGAATTGCTTTCGCAATTCTCGACTTGTAGTGGATGAAAATGACTTGATGTGGTTTACAAATTAAAGAAAATTGTCATGTATTGGTGAACCGGTTTCATGGGAATATTTATTCTAAAACCCTTGGTTGTAGAAAAATTAATTCTGTTTTCGGAGATGTAAAATGCTGCTTTAATTGCACTGTGAGGCCTAAACGGTTCAATCAGTTTATTTTCCTTCGGTTTGATGTGGGAATTGCGGCGGAAAGTAAAAAGTGAAATAAAGTGCGAGAAAGAAATACCAAGTTGTTAGGAAGGTAAAAATGAATAACAAAGAGCTCCAACAAATAGAAACACAACATTAGTGCTAACCTTCCCTGCGAAAATACAATGTGGTATCTGCAGTTGGCATACATTCTCTCTTGAGTTCACACATACACATCAGAGGTTGATAGACCACGGCCACGCATTCCTCATTGTCCACACACGCGTCCAGACACGTGGATCTGTCCACGTTATATCTCTGATCTAGATAATTATCCTCACAATCCCTGTCTATCAGCGTGGAGAAACTGAGATATGTGCCGTTCTCTACAAAGACGGGTGTTCCAATAATTACAACAAAGTTCGATAACATTGGCAAGAGTTCTTGTTAGAACTAGGACTTTACTGTCGTGCAAAGTTAATGGGCGGTATTTGCTTACTTTACAAATAAACAGATACTGTTTTGTTGGCTTTCCAGAGCAAGGTATATATAATGCTCCTAAACAAGCTTCTAATCACAAACAGAATGCTATTTAAATTGGTAGAATAAATTAGACAAGTTGTTTTTCGTTTCTTTTCTTCGTATGTTCAGTTATCTCAAATAGTCCCGGTGTATCAAATTGAAAATGGCTGCATACATTGATGACAAAATAGGTCATTAATTTTTTTTATAAATATATAAATAAATATTATGCTTTTAGCGTGGTAATAGGTATGTGATAGTAGTTATTGTTGTGGTAATTGTACTGACGAGTGAATATATCTACGACGTTGGCGGGATTATATCAATGAAGCTGATATATAAACGCCACACAAAAACAAAATACGGAATTCGTATAGTAAGTCAACATAATTGTAAGCCCAAATTTATACTTACTTGCAGTTTTTATGTGGACTTCTGTTTCATTTGCTACTTGTAAAGGATCGCAAATACTTTTAAGATAGCAGGTTAATATGTGCATTATAATGGCAACACATCCTGCTGTCTTTCGGCAATGATAGGCACACATGTCGTGGTCAGTCACATCCCCATAGACAGCCATATCGTTCCCAAAACAATCAGCTCTGTCAATTCCCTCGTCAAATACAACCAAATTTTCTGAATAAAAAATGTTGGTGATATAGCTTATTCAAGCTTTACCTTTAATCACATTACTAGTCTAGATTCAGCGTAATAGCAAAAACAAAATGTATTGATCAGTAAAACGTCTTCTGTTATTGACCGACGTAAATATATCTCATGGTATATAAACATGATGAATGATACCTCGTGATTGGATCGGCTAATAAAAGAGATTAAAAATAATTACAGTCGTGGTTCGCACTCAACCCTTAAAGCGCTAAAAAAATTTTGTATAAACCATGGAGTACGGTGATTAGAAATATTTTTGTTTTTACAGTGTGGAGATCCTTTAGTCGTCAGAATCTGACGTCTACAGACGTCAGATTCTGACGACTGAAGTCTATCCCCGCACTGTAAAAGTTAAAAGTCATGAGTGTTCTGCCATGCAATTAAAGACAAACAACAATATTGCATGCCGTAGAAAGCCAAAAGGCAGTATCTACTTACTTGTAAAATAAGCAAATACTGCTTTTTGGCTCCGGAGAGGATACCTGAAAAATGAGCAATTACGGTTGTTTGCCTTTGCACGACAATGATGTAGACTGCATGGGGTGGTATCAAACTCACTGTGAAATATTGTGGAGACATCTCGAGAGGCATTTCCAAAGTAATTCTCGGCATAGCATTCTAAGATACCGGTGTCGTTATGGGAGGTGAACAGGATTTGTAATGTACCGTTTTCGTGTAGGTTACAGCGCTCTCCAAGTCCTGGAACATCAGTCCACTTGATCTGAAAACAAGAATAAAAAAATGGAATGAATCGGGCTTTAGACTACCTTTGTGCACATATAGCCTAAACTGGGCCAGGAGAACCTCCTGAGAATGATGAGATGAATGAGATGACACTGTCCTCCAGACACAGGATTCGAAATTCGAGCCGAGCACGCTAACTCTCGGTCACCGAGGCTCCCCATAAATACTGAGTGACAAGAATAAAAGAGGTGCCAGGGAACTGCTCCACGGTTTTTGTTTTTGATACGCCACAAAGCCACTAACATTTCACAACATTTCATAACATAGCATCGCACAGCCACAACATTTGGCCATCTATCAATACACAGTGTGGCGGGTAATATCCTCCTCTAGTTGTGTTTTAACTTTTTCAAAGCGGGGACCAATTTTAAACGTCTAAATCCCAGAAGACACAAGACACAAGTTGAATCAATGTTGGTTTAACGTTGGTCCAAAGGCCAAACGTCGTGGACGATGGACCAACGTTAAACCAACACTGGTACAACGTCTTGTGTCTGCCATGGTGGGTGCTTGCATAATATTAAACAAAATATAGTCGAAATAGTGTCTCTCCTCTCCTCGGTATTTTCTCAATATTAATAACACAACATATAATCAGAGGGATTTTAAAGGGACTGGCCCAGGCTAAAATCATAAAAAAATCGGTGATTTTATTTTGGCTTCTTAATATGACCATATGATGTAAACATGTCCACAGACTAGAACTGCAATTTTTTTTTTAATTTTTGTGCTGCGCATTCACCAGTTAGGCTAGATATAGAGACGAAATTCCTGATTTCTAATTATTGACAACCATGTCAAAAATTAGAAATACGGGAATTTCTTTCCTATATCTAGTCTAACTGGTGAATGCGCAGCACAAAAATTAAAAAACGTTTGCAGTTCTAGTCTATGGACATGTTTACATTATATGGTCATATAAAGAAGCCAAAATAAAATCACCGATTTTCTGATGATTTTAGCCTGGGCCAGTCCCTTTAAATGAAGATATACTGACCCTAGAAATAAAAGGGTGTACTTTCCACTAGAGTGGCAGATACACCATTTCATATCCAAGTGAGCAATATGGGATGACTTACATCATTATGTTTCCAGATCACATCGGGATGTGGGCTTCCTACGAAGTTACACGGCAGTGAAAACTCTTCAAAAGCAAACGACTCTATGTATGTGACCTCAAATGCTGATATGTTAGCTGGCACTGGAAATAGACATACAACATCATAAGTGTGTGTGGGATTGCGTACGATATTTCTCTAAAATAAAATGATATTGCAGCAGAATATTCAAAGACAACGATGAATTGATTTGACCAGAACAATAGCGTTACTGATAAAACATAACATTACGATGTTTTATTTTCATAACGAAATAATAAAATTACAAGGGAACAGGTGCATATTGTTTGGCATTATGAAAATGTTGGACCCTAGCTATCGTCCTTCTTAATTGTCTGTTTCTATCTTTCATTAATTTGAATCTGCAATAATGCTAACGAGATTGTTAGGGTTTATTGTGAATTTTGAAAAATTATGGCAACATTTTGTCGATTTTTTTTTCTTTTTTTATCTGAAAAAAACAAACATATCCCCCAACTGAATTATCTGACTAACTGATAATCTCTCACAAACTCGATAGTATTTTGTTTACTTTAACACTTGCTTAAAAACGTATATATACGGATCTGGGGTTGTAGTCCGAGAGGTTGACCCAATGTTGGTTTAATGTTGTTTCACCATCACATACAGTGAACCAACATTGAAGCAGCATTGTGTTCATGAATTTTGTGCTTGTCGGGTGTTGTTCCCAGTGATTCTAAACAAACAGTTAGAATTTTAATGACGCTTTTATCACTTTTTCAAACTATTATGATACATGGTTCTTTGTCCACCATGATAAAGAAACAGCACTGAATATATTTAATTGAAGCACGAAACGTCAAAACAATGTTGGCTTGGTGTTGGGCCATCGTCGCAGACGATGGCCCAACATCAAGCCAACATTGATCAACGCATGGCCACTTTTCTTACCGATCAGGACGCATGGACCATAAGGCGTCATGGAGAGGTCGATGGAGCAGTTGGAATCGTAACTGAACATGACGGTGTCATTGAGCATCACGTAGTAGCCGTCATTACACGTCACCGTGACGACGTCCTGATAGGCAAGCTCAAAGGCCGTGATCAGATCTGTGTTGTTCAAGGGCTGCACATCACACGCCACTGAAAGATAGGTGCAAATGAATAATTCGTCTCCTTAGATATGAAAGGGTGTATCTGCCACTTTGCAAAGTGGCAGATACACCCTTTCATATCTAAGGAGACGAATTATCATCACTAATGAAGCATTAATTTTTGTGACGATGATTGTTGACATAGCTTCCAATCCGTATTATTTGAGCATGTTACAAAGTATAGGCTCGAACTCCAATCTTCAAATATTTAACCCAACATCCTTTCGATTGGAGTAGCAAGGGGATTTGGCCGGTACCAGCTCTGAGACTGGTGTAGCCTCGATGGCAGATGCCGGAAGGAAATTGCTATCTGGAAAGGTTTTATGTCAAAAATAATTTTGTCCCAGTGCGGTGTTATCTCTAATATCTGTATCTGTATATTACGTGGCAGTACGCACTATTGTTCTATCGCGCCATGGGATATATGTTTGTATTCTGATTGTATTCTCGGCTGGGTGTAGCTGTCTACTTGATGTCTACTTGTCACACGTGATATATTTTTTGTAATTTCCAGTGACGAATTCGTGTTATTTGGGCACTCCCAGTAGGGAGTGTAACAGCCAGAATTAAGTCTTTATGATCATAGTAACAAAGTCCTGATGACTGTAACGCAAATTTTATGATAGGCTACGCAAACGTGGTGATGGTTGTGTTGCAGCGTGACTGGTGGCAGCCTAAAATGGTAAGAAAACACATGATTTAGTATTTAAATCAGACAAACATATAGAGGATCTAGTTCTCCGAATCTCCGTTTACATAATAACGTGACAAATGGTAATACACGTATTGTATTGTATTGTTAGTGGTGTTTGGTAAATCAAATATTGATATGATCGTCTTAAGTTGTTATTCAATTAAGATAATCAAAAATGACGATTTCAAGTATTACACCATTTTGTTATCCGTTATAATCGTTACCTGTTACACTGATTTCGATAATTATCATGGGAAAAATGTTAAAATACAATAAATTAATGTAACAAAGTCTTCCTGATAGTCTTCGTTTATGTCATACAGTCCGGATGATAACTTTCACATTGATTGTAGGATCACAAGACAAGATGTATTTATTGTCATGGAGAGCTTGGCGCTACAATAAATCTGATCAGACACACCATTACAAAACACCCTGCTTTGTCCTACTCTGTCAACAGCAAACAAAGTGAAATACGAAACAAAAGGTTTTGAAATATGTGGATGTGATGTGACGTGTGGTGTCGCCCAAGTCCGACTTAACCAGGAAAATTGGCAGCTAAGTTTCGACCCTACTGGTTCGGTTGGTAGTGCTTTAAAAAATATAAAAAGCTAGTACATAAAAGAAATGTGACGCTAGGAAGAGTGGACGCGAACATTCAGAAGAGTTGGACGAAGTGACTGCAGATATAAATGA
Organism: Flabesymbios commensalis; assembly: GCA_964017125.1. Classification (NCBI taxonomy): domain Eukaryota; kingdom Metazoa; phylum Annelida; class Polychaeta; order Terebellida; family Flabelligeridae; genus Flabesymbios; species Flabesymbios commensalis. The sequence continues at coordinate 20,423,304 of OZ024912.1, forward strand.
ATTCAGTCCACCACTATTATACTTTAACCGGAATCCCCAGAAACAGATGAGTCTATGCAAATCATCACATTTTCCGATTGAGCTGGAATAAATTATGAAACATTTACCAAACTTTTAGGTTAACTCATCAACAAGCGTGCAGAAGAACACAATCATTTGGGAAGAATGGGCTCCTAATAAGGTTTCCTCTGGTTGTTTTGATGTTGACCGCAGTGCGTCACAGCTTTTTTGGGAATAAACTCCGAAATATTTGTAGCATGCGGCTCACAACGGATCCATAGATCAACATCTTTTTCATGCGAAGTTTATACGTTTCATGGGTGGATATCAAGATCTGGGAGTAGGCCTACACTACGGTGACCTAAATATGACTATAGGAAAGCTTGCACCGGAATATAGATAGAAATCGGAGATCTATGCTGTACTGACAAGGATAGATTCGCAGAGATGTCTTTTTCATCCAGCAAAATGCTTGATGAGCTAGCACAAGATAATTCCATATCTGCAATAATCAAACAGACTTCGTTACATTATCATCAATACTTTGCTACACTATCATCAATATGTTTTTACTTTATCGTCAAGATTAGTTATTTTTTTCGCTTAAAAACAGCACACAACAAAGTTTATGACATTCTATTTAGTCTTATACTTATGATCCACCGGAAGGTGGGTCGGAGATATAGGCTGTGTGTCGACCAACAATCACAATTTACTGGGGTTCGTACACAACAGTCTATGAGAGAGTGTATAACAATCACAGGGTCGTGAAATCGCCGCCTCGGAGCTAAATGATCCTATCTGCCACTCTGACGAGTGTCAGATAGGATCATTTAGCTCCCAGGCGACGAAATATTCGTTAGCATAACAACATACATCTATGAATGAGACTGTGTTAGCTTTATGATGGTTAGATACTGTTATTAATATACACTACAGACTAAACTTACCTTACTCTTCATACTGTAGTACAGGATCACCAAGTTTTCTTAGCCTATCATCAAGTTTGCCGAAAAAAGTCACCAGGACTTTGTTACTAGGACTTCACTCTCGCTGTTACAGACCCTACTGGGAGTGTTTAACTATAGCTCCTAGATTGTGTTATTGGGACATATTTCAATGAATGCATACATAGCCTCCAGTCCATGTTAGTTAGCCTTGTTACTATGTACGTATAGCATACAATTCATTTTATTTTGACATATATTATGTATTTATTTCTGTATCTTGAACAATATATATTTTGCAACATAGAAATACTTTTTGATGAATAATAACCAGATAACTTACGTATTGTGACAAGTGCAGTCAATGATGCAGAATGACCTAATTCGTTCTCAGCTATGCAGGTGTAATTACCATCGTCAGCTTTCATTGTGTCTGTCATTTTTAGCGATCCATTGCTCAAAATTTCATACTGTGCATTTGATACAATTACCTGAAACGAATTGAAACATAATTATAATGTAGTGGCAATTAAACCGGATGATTAAGAAATACATAATACTGTAGATCTGTTAATTTTTTTTTTCAGGAAGTTTGGAATTCACGATTTTCATTTTTCTTTAGTAGCGCTATACTATTAGAAAAATAATTTTCGCGAGATTCTAGAATTCGCGAATTTTCCCTCTACGCGAAAATTCAAACCTCGCGAATAAAACCAGATATACAGTACACAAAGTGACAGTAACCATGCTTTCAGTTGATGCGGGGATTAGAAGGTCACTCAACGCTGATCCAAAGTAACACACAGTCATTGTTCATTAACATGATTAACCCATTTCAATGCTGAATTCCTAATTGAAAGTTTTCACCAATTTGAAGCTGGCATTACTGGCGCATTGTTAGCTTCAAGTGAATTAAAACATACCTATACGTTTAACTATTCCTAACTATTTGCCATCGGTGGATATTTGAAAAAAATATGCTTATTTGAAACATTCGAGTGAATCGATATATTCGAGTCAATTGGATATATTAGAGTCAATATGTTTTATTATAAATATAAAAAAGGCATTTCAGAACGCTTGAATGCGTCTGCCACACTAAGCCCGTGGGACATGTTGAACAGACATTGTGTCTGTTGACATAATCGAGTTAGTTTACATGCAACTGTTAAAAACAATTACACTACATTCACATCGCTTTCATTATTTTTTAAACAACTTAAGTCAAACTATCACGAAGCTGTGATTTTTAGTCTGCATTTCCACGGAACTGTACAGAAGTACAGTTCCGTGGTATTTCTGAGCAGTATTTGTAAATAGCATTATCTGACACAGACACAATCAGGAATATTACATGTACAATGTACAATATTAACCCTTTAACCGCTGATCCCGATTATAATCGTTTTTTTATTTTTGATTAGTTTTGGAACATGTTAAAGAATAAACGTGACTTCAATCAGCAAGATGTTACCATTTTCATTTTGTCAAATATAAATAATATGCACTCACTTGAAGTTTAGTCAGCGAGACACAACTTCAGGTGAGTAAAAATTCCAGTTAAGTAATTTGCCAGTTGACCCATTCAAACCTGAATTTACAATTGTCATCTTCATCCAGTACAAACCACGAATTTCTGTCACAATTCTCAACTCGTAGTGGATAAAGATGACTTGAAGTGAGTGGCAAATGAAAAAAAAATGTTATTATTAAAACAGTTCCTTAGAAAGATTCGTTCTAAAAACCCCTGAGTGTAGGAAATTGGGTCATTCTTCACATATACAAAATGATGCTTTGATGTATCATGAGGGTTTAAAGGGGCAAATTATTATGATTAGTATTCTCGAATCGGCCGACAAAGATCTGAGTAAACGGGCGCAGCTTTTTTTTCTTACCCCGTCTTTTATCCAGCTAGTTGTTGTGACAGGATCTCCTGTGGACGTACAATCTAGTATTCCAGTGGACATAGCTTCTACAGAGATATTGCCCGCTGTGCCCACTACTGCCGGGTAAACTGGAACCGAAGCAAAAACAATCAGGAGTAGGATTTCTAGACGATTTAATATGTTAATTACCTAACTTGTTTCTGGGAGCCAATTTGGCGTATCTTTGAGAGTAGTATGCCTTATAGGAGGAAGTAAACCCACGCTTTTTTGACAACTGTGATATATGGATATGTTCAGAACAGTTGTTGGAGCTCACATGCCAGCCAATGGCTATATGCGCACAAGGTCTCACTACACAAATTCGTACGCGCATATCATTAAAAAGTGAAAGAATTACGATTTTTTTTAAATCAGTCGACTTACAACAGGCTTGGGCTTAAATATTACATTTATAGCATTTTGATATCATTGCATTTAGATTGGGTGACCATTTCTTGCTCCAAAACAGCAAAATCAGGGAAAATAGATATAAATGTAATCCCTACGCTGGTGGTAACAAGGCATTATATGCTGCATTTCATAGTTCCCGATAGCTCACAGATAGTAAATTAGGACATAGCATTTCCATGTGAAAATAGAAAAAAGCCCAACGTTCAAGCACCGTTTTCCTATTTTTCACATTGGTAGACATTTTTTAGTAAATATGATGCTGAACGCATTTGCATGCTTATTGAATTGAAGCATGTTTTCTGCCCGAATATCCTGTTTAGGCAGGTTATTGAATTGAGGGAACGATAATTATATAGATTCATGCTATACAGTTTTTCACTTAGGCCTAAAGAATGCCGGGATGCCCAAGCGTATGGGCCATATTACATGTAAGTGTATGGGAGGGGTATTATGTGTGGTGAGACCCATGTGTTAAAATCGAACTGCATGTAACCATTAAAAACTAAACTCTGCCGACCACGTGGGACATGTAGCTGATCCCCTCCCGCCATTCAGTTCATAGACATGAGAGGTAGAATTTAATAGGCCTACACGGGTCAGTATTTTTTTGTGTCTACGACGAATCCCAACACAAAAAGAAAAATTAGCAGGAAAAAGGCAGTTGATATAATCTGAAAAAAATAAACAGTAAAAAACAACTTTTTATTTATATTTTTCAAGTAATTAGTTACGTGAGACCACAAATAAGCGCATGGCGATGTGGATGGCAGCAATTTTGTTGTCTGGGTGCAGAAGGTTAACTTATAAAATCGTAGCAGAAGACGACTACAGCCAAAGAAAAATCACTAAGAGATCACTCAAAGGTTGTGATAGTTCTTGAAGTGGATTCGAAATCCAACGCTTAGATAATAAACACTTATTATAAACCTAAGACATCCCATCGTAACATGTAGCTCTCTGGGTAAGTTTAAAGGTGTGAAGGTTCCCAGCAAACATGAAACGTTCATCCAATGTTGATTTAATGTCGGGTCAGCGTGGCCTATCATTACATTATCTCGTATTTTCTGCGTTATGCTGTGTCGATATTCAGCTTATTTGGCAGTGTCGAGCAAAATTGCGGGTCTTTTAAAATTAAAGCAACCTATGCAATACATTAAATGGGTTGCATATCAAACGTTTCTTATAGTACAGTAACTAAGATTTAAACAAACCACCACATTATTTTCTTTGTCCGACCACGACATTTTAAGCCGGGAATGGAGAGTTATTGTGCATCGAATACAGACCAATTATAATGGTAGGCCTATGCTACTATAGTCAGTCAGGCGCGACCGAACTCTTTGATTATGAGGGATTCTCATTATGGTCGGATGTGTTTTAGGTCAGTTAAAACCCTCAGAGCTCTCCATTCTTAGCTGTGGAAAAGGCCACGGCCTTCGGCCTCGGCCTTTTCCACAGCTAAGAATGGGAAGCTCCTCGGGCCTTATCCTATACGTAGCTAAGGATAATCTTAGTTACTGCCTTTTGATTTTGCAGAGCAGTACAATAATTGTATGTTATGTTCATAATGTTTCCTTGCACTGACAAACAAGCAGCTTTACTTTGATTATAATATGGATAATTCACCATTCAACTCACCTATCAGGGTACATGGTTTATATGGTGTCATATAGAGGCTGGTGTGCATGGCAGAGCAGCTGGAGGTGTAATTCAATACTGGACTATTATCAATCATCACATAGTAACCGTCATCACATGAGACACTCACAAGGTCCAAGTAGGGAAGGTCAAAAGCCAAGATGAGATCAGTGTTATTCAAGGGTTGAACATCACACCCCGCTGAAACATATATCAAATTGAAGATCCGAATATCATGAGTTAAATCAGTAGTGGGATTTTCTATTGAATTACTTAGTAAAAATACATGTCATAATCATATGCGTCACTAGCTATAGTGTTAAGTTGTAGGCTCATCATGTCCCTTACAACCGAATTGGGTGTATTTTAAAATTGTTTGTTTCTTTCAGCATTTTCCACAGCATGTATGACCAAGTTTGGCGCTTTTGCCTTCGGCGTGGGAGTAAAAAGTGGATGTTTGTTCATTAATCATCATTCAAATCATTGCTCAACTCATGGCCTAAATGAATGACCCAAACGTTGCAAATTTGGACGTGAGGCAATAATAATAAAATATAATAAAATATGCAGCTCCTGATCATAGGTAAAAGTACATAACAGCAAACAGGATCGAGACGATGATCCAATGTTTAATTAAATTGTCAAATGCCTTCCTGTTGTCAATAAAATATCTATCCATCTATTGTCGTCTTGTTAACTGACCCTAGATATGAGATGGTTGACCGTATCTGTGTTACCTCATGAGGACACCCTATTTTCGTATACTTGTGGTTGAGTGACGCATCGGGATACCCCGTCTGCTACAAAGACGTCTTTATATTATATTCACTATAGTATTTGTAACCTGTGTTTGTGTTAATATTCTAAGATAAAAAAATGAGTTTTAGCCGATGAGTTACTATTTCCTTTTAATATCTAAAAATCTGTCTTGTTATATTATTTCGATAGCTGATCTTGTTTTATGCCTTATATTTGTGATAATATATCATCTTTAATTAACTGGCTTATGTCATGCGAGCGACATGTGTTTATATTATAACTTCTTGATTAAGTCATTTTACTCTTCTAAATTCTGAGGGTTATATTATAAGTAAGTAAACTTTCTGTCTGTGTAAAGACGTAATTTTAAGTGTCTTATTTATTTAATAGTTTACATTTTACTAGTGCAACAAGCACAGGGATCATTCTAGAATCACTGGATTCCCCCCAAATACCGGATGCGTTTTTGGAGGGAAGAACAGTGATTGGCTCCTGACGGTTTGTGCCTAACACTGACCGCCCAGTATATAAGGAGGACTGTGTGTTTGGCGCGAGATGAATAGATGGAATCAGATAGACAGTTAGTACGAGATGAAAGCATAGATAGAGAGATGAAGAGCGTCTGTAACAGAGAGAGACATTTAGAGTATAAAAGAGCGTTTTAGAGCCATGAAACATGAATGTGAAAAATACAATGAATAAAATGTGATCAACAGTGTCTACCATGTGTTAAGTTAAACCCCGAACCTTAATTGGTGGATCCCTGAACTATACTATATATTATAACCTACTTATCGTGATGAATGCTGTCAGAGATGCATCGTGACCGAATTCGTTCACAGCTGTGCAAGTGAAATCCCCCTCATCATCTAGTGTGGCGCCTCTAATCTTTAGCGATCCATTTGTCAAAATCTCATACTGACCATCCGCGAAACGTGTCTGAAAGCAAATATTTTCAGTTGTATATCAGTTCACGTTTTGTGCGCAGACTGAATAGGTTAGCGATTATTCAGATATCTAAAAGTAGAATAATCAAGCACACCTTAATAATGTGTGAAGCAATATGTGGACCAAATCTAGTATTCTAGCCCCGACCAATCGAGAGGTGTATCAGCCTGTGACATGACTAGATCGGCCTATCACCGCCGTCATTCAGTTGTTATTTAAATTAGGGGGTAGAATACCAGAATTGGGCCCAATATGCAATACAGCCTAACCTTTTGCCTACCTAGTTACCTTCCACTCACCCATTTAACCCTAGAAGCGTTGAATTATTTTTGCAAAAAACATCGAGAACAAAGGGTTTTATTTAATTTGAAATCTACTCAGATGTCTTAGTTAGCTCTTTCTGCATCATTTGAATACTTATTAACCCATTTCAATGCTGAATTCCTAATTGAAAGTTTTCACCAATTTGAAGCTGGCATAACTGGCGCATTGTTAACTTCAAGTGAATTAAAACATACCTATACGTTTAACTATTCCTACCTATTTGCCATCGGTGGATATTTGAAAAAAAAAGCTTATTTGAAACATTCGAGTGAATCGATATATTCGAGTCAATTGGATATATTGGAGTCAATATGTTTTAATATAAAAAAGGCATTTCAGAACGTTTGAAAGCGTCTCCCACACTAAGCCAGTGGGACATGTTGAACAGACATTGTGTCTGTTGACATAATCGAGTTAGTTTACATGCAACTGTTAAAAACAATTACACTACATTCACATCGCTTTCATTAATTTTTAAACAACTTAAGTCAAACTATCACGAAGCTGTGATTTTTAGTCGGCATTTCCACGGAACTGTACAGAAGTACAGTTCCGTGGTATTTCTGAGCAGTATTTGTAAATAGCAATATCTGACACAGACACAATCAGGAATATTACATGTACAATGTACAATATTAACCCTTTAACAGCTGATCCCGATTATAATCGTTTTTTTTATTTTTTCTTAGCTTTGGAACATGTTAAAGATTAAACGTGACATCAATCAGCAAGCTGTTACCATATTCATTTTGTCAAATCTGAATAATTTGCACTCACTTGAAGTTGAGTCAGCGAGACACAACTTCAGGTGAGTGAAAATTCCAGTTACGTAATTTGCCAGTTGACCCATTCAAACCTGAATTTACAATTGTCATCTTCATCCAGTACAAACCACGAATTGCTGTCACAATTTTCAACTCGTAGTGGATAAAGATGACTTGAAGTGAGTGGCAAATGAGAAACAATTGTCATTATTAAAACAGTTCCTCAGAAATATTCGTTCTAAAACCCCTGAGTGTAGGAAATTGGGTCATTCTTCACATATGCAAAATGATGCTTTGATGTATCATGAGGGTTCAAAGGGGCATATTATTATGATTAGTATTCTCGAATCGGCCGACAAAGATCTGAGTAAACCGACGCAGCTTTTTTTTTCTTACCCCGTCTTTTATCCAGCTGGTTGTTGTGACAGGATCTCCTGTGGACGTACAATCTAGTATTCCAGCTGACAGAGCTGCTACAGAGACATTGCCCGCTGTGCCAACTACTGCCGGGTATACTAAAACCAAAACAAAAACAATCAGGCGTAGGGTTCCTTGACGATTTAATATAATATAATTCCCTAGATTGTTAAGATTGATTTAACTATCAGCTCCACCCTGCGTTTCTGGGAACAATTTTGGAATATCTTTGAGAGTAGTAGGCCTATAAGAGCGAATTCACCCACGCTTTTCTGACAACTGTGATATATGGATATGCTCAGAACAGTTGTTGAAGCAGGTTCATATAAATTTCATTTAGGCCTAAATAATGTCGGATGCTCAAGCGTATGGGCCATATTACATGTAAGACTATAGGAGGGGTATTTTGTGTGGTGAGACGACAAGGTCTCACACAACTAATTATAATTCAGAAGACTTAGGCCTACATGTATTATAGCCACACCTATAGACCTCACAGACTCACGAGGGCCTTTAAAAATCTATACAACTATTTATTTCTTCAAGATTCATTTTGTTTTAGTTCAACAGATTGTCCCATGTGTTAAACTCTACATGCAACCGATAAAAACTGAACTCTGCCGACCACGTGGGACATGTAGCTAATCCCCTCCAGTTATTCAGTTCATATGACATGAAAGGTAGACTTTAATACATTGGTCAGTATTTTTTGTGTCACGATGAATCCTAAATACAAAATGAAAAATAAGCATAAAAAAGGCACTTGATATAATGTCCTTGAGCATGATAAATATTGGTATCTGGGAAAAATAAACAGTAAATGAACCAGACTTTTACCTGACATTTCCCAAGTAATTAGTTGCGTGAGACCACAAATAAGCGCATGACAATATGCATGGCAGCAATTTTGTTGTCTGGGTGCAGAAATAACTTATAAAATCGTATCAGAAGACGACCGCAGCTAAAGAAAAATCACTGAGAGATCACTCAAAGTTTGTGATATGGGTGTGAGGGTTCTCATGAAAACATGAAACGTTCATCCAATGTTTATTTAATGTTTGGTCAGCGTGACCTATCATTACATTATGTCGTATTATCTGGGTTATGTTGTGTCGATATTTAGCTTATTTGGCAGTATCGAACAAAATTAAAGCAACCTATGCGATACATCAAATGGTATTCATATCAAACGCTTCGATAGCACCTTAAAACACACCACTACATTATTTTCTTTGTCCGACCACGGCATTCTAAGCCGAGAATGGAGAGTTATTGTGCATCGAATACAGACCAATTATAATGGTAGGCCTATGCGACTATAATCAGCCAGGGGCGACCGAGCTTTTGATTATGAGGGATTTTCATTATGGTCGGATGTGTTTTAAGTCAGTTAAAACCCTCGGAGCTCTCCATTCTTAGCTGTGGAAAAGGCCACGGCCTTCGGCCTCGGCCTTTTCCACAGCTAAGAATGGAAAGCTCCTCGGGCCTTATCCTATACGTAGCTAAGGATAATCTTAGTTACTGCCTTTTGACTTTGCAGAGCAGTACAATAATTGTATGTTATGTTCATAATGTTTCCATGCACTGACACACAATCAGCTTTACTTTAATTATAAATATGGATAATTCACCATTTAACTCACCTATCTGGGAACATGGCTTATATGGTGTCATATAGAGGCTGGTGTGCATGGCAGAGCAGCTGGAGGTGTAATCCAATACTGGACTATTATCAATCATCACATAGTAACCGTCATCACATGAGACACTCACAAGGTCCAAGTAGGGAAGGTCAAAAGCCAAGATGAGATCAGTGTTATTCAAGGGTTGAACATCACACCCCGCTGAAACATATATCAAATTGAAGATCCGAATATCATGAGCTAAATCAGTAGTGGGATTTTCTATTGAATTACTTAGTAAAAATACATGTCATAATCATATGCGTCACTAGCTATAGTGTTGTTTGATTATTAATCTTCATTCAAATCATTGCTCAACGCATGGCCTAAATAAATGTCCGAAGCGATACCAATTTGGAAGTGAGGCAAATATTTTAATAATATACTATGCAACTCTGTATCATAGGTGAAAGTATATCACAGCACGATCTAGACGGTGATCCAATGTTGATGTACATTGTCAAATGCCTTCCTGTTGTCAATAAAATATTTATTTATCTATCATAACCTACTTATCGTGATGAATGCTGTCAGAGATGCAGAGTGTCCAAATTCGTTCACAGCTGTGCAAGTGAAATTCCCCTCATCATCTAGTGTGGCGCCTTTAATCTTTAGCGATCCATTTGTCAAAATCTCATACTGACCATCGGCGAACCTTATCTGAAAGCAAATATTTCTGTTTTATATCAGTTCACGTTGCGTGCGCAGACTGAATCGGTTAGCGATTATTCAGCTATCTAAAAGTAGAATAATCAAGCACACCTTAATAATGTGTGAAGCAATATGTGGACCAAATCTAGTATTCTAGCCCCGACCAATGGAGAGGTGTATCAGCCTGTGACATGACTAGATCGGCCTATCACCGCCGTCATTCAGTTGTTATTTAAATTAGGGGGTAGAATACCAGAATTGCGCCTAATGTGAAATGCAGCTTAACCTTTTGCCCGCCAAGTTATCTTATTCTCACCCATTTAACCCTTAAAGCGTTAAATTATTTTTGCATGAACCATAGAGATCAAAGGGTTTTATTTAATTTGAAATCAACATAGATGTCCTAGTTAGCTCTTTCTGATTCATATGAACACCTATGTTATCATGGTTATGGGTCTAGGGCCATTAAAAAACATTTGCACTCTTACAGTGCGGGGATGGACTTTAGTCGTCAGAATCTGACGTCTACAGACGTCAGATTCTGACGACTAAAGTCTATCCCCGCACTGTAAGGGCTAAAGCTGGATCGTCTAATGACACAAATTTAAAACGACAATAGTCCTGATTAGCGGTAAAAGCGGTAAAATGTCGCAACAGAACCACGAAATACTCGACGAGCTGTGAAGTTTTTTTTTTAAATATCACACACAATATATCGGCATAATATGATAATAACACCATTCACTGTTACACCGTGGGACAATTTCTACATTAAAAATTCTCTCACCGAGCTGACATGTTCAATTAAAATAAATAAAGGAATTGATCAGATCAAAATGATAAATATTTTTTGCCGTGATTTTTGTTCTCATTTCCTCATTCAATATCATCAAACAGTGTGGAATATAGTACAAATCACTGAGGACAAAATTGAACTAATATCTCCGTGGATATGAAAGGGTGCATAAACCACTTCACGATGTGGCATAAACACCCTTTCATATCAGAGGGTGCGCTATATCCACTTGGTATCATACCCCGTCTTTCGTCCAGCTGGTTGTTGTGACAGGATCTCCTGCAGCTGTACAATCTAGAATTGCATTAGACCGTTCTTGTACAGAGATATCCCCCTCTGTTCCCACCACGGTTGGATCAACTGGAAAAATATCAAATGTATATAATTCGTCTCCTTGGATATGAAAGGGTGCATCTGCCACTTCACAAAGTGGCAGATACACCCTTTTAAATCCAAGGGGACGATATATAGCAGCACAACTAGCATCCTAGGCAGACGACATCCCAGCAAACACAACACATTTGTATAACATTTATACAATGTTGGCCCAACGTCGAAGACGTTGGGCCGACATTGTATAAATGTTATACAAATGTTTTGTGTTTGCTGGGATGGAGGATAATTGTGATTTCTCACATACATATATCTTTGGGATATGCCTAGATACAATTAAACGAAAAAATACGACAAATTCATTTCATCGCTGCTTATTATTTTTTTACCAATATACATTTTTTAACAGTTAAATTTATTTGCAACGAATAATAAACAAGAAGGCAAAGTCAATTTTATGGTTAGGCTAACTAGCGGTTATCACGTCTATTGGCGCTGTCAGCCTTCTTGTTCGTTTTTCAAACTAGAAAATTGAAGGAGAAATGAGCAGCAACCCTTAATCCGTTAATCCCTCACGATGCATTAAAGCATCATTTTATATCCCTGAAAACAGACCAAATTTTCCTACAACCAAGGGTTTTAGAACGAACATTTCCATGAAACTGGTTTACCAATACATGGCATTTTTCTTAAATTTTTAAACCACATCAAATCATCTTCATCCACTGCAAGTGGAGAATTGCGACAGCAGTTCGCGGCTTGTAGTGGATGAAGATGACAATTTAAATTCAGGCTTGAAAGGGTTAAAGCGCCGAATTAATTTGTAAAAAAAACATCGCAACCAAAGGGTGTCTCAGCTTGAAATCATCGTAAATGTCTTAATTAGTTGTTTCTGATTCATCTGAATACCTATGTTATAGGTCTAGGATAATTCTAAATACTTTAATTCTTATAGTGCGGGGATCGACTTTAGTGGTTACAATCTGGCGTCTACAGACGTCAGATTCTGACGACTAAAGTCGATCCCCGCGCTGTAAGGGTTAAAGCGCTGAAATATCTTTACATAAAGCATGGAGACCAAGGTTTTTTCTATTTGAAATCATCATAAATGTCTTAGTTAGCTCTTTCCGCTCCATTTGAATGTTATGCGTATACGGCCATTATAAATGCAACTTCTCACTTGTTAGAAGTATTTTTATGAAACCAAAAATTGGGATAATTAAACAGTTAATTTTTGACCTGTTTTGTTGACTTGTTTGTATATATAATGTGAGGTAATTTTAGATTTGTGTTTTGTCAACTTGTTTGTATATAAGGTGAATAACACCCTTTGTGCCAGGAGTAGGCGAGCTGCAATTTTGCACACGACCCTTCGCCAGGCTGTAATTTTGCACACCTCCCTTAGCTAGCAAAGGGCTGGATGTGTTCTCTGCCTCGCTTTGGGTATTGTCAACGCTGTCTCGTTCTGGAGTGGCAGCGTCAGTTTTTATTCTGTTCTGTAAGGCACGATCGACGTCCCTTCGCTGATTTTATCTATTGTACTAAGTAATTTTGCTTTTCCCTCCTCCTTCCCCTTTTCTCCTCCTTTTTTATCAAGAAGGAATTGAGGTGGAATAATATAAAGGAAAGCAACGGGGCGAGGCGATTGTTCCCTTTCCCCCCGTTTTTGCTGCTTTATTTTATATGTTTTAATATACTTTTAATGTGAAAGTATTTATTGTGACTTGAATAATTTTATGTTTTATAGTACAACTCATGTGAAAGGAGTTATTGTTTATTTAACTGTTATGAACCCTACATGTAAAGGTAAAGGTAAATTATGGTTCACATTTGTTTATGATGTGTATGAAGACTACCAAATGTCCGCCTGTGGCGGCGCTACCTTTACATGTTTTTTCTGTCATTAATAAATGATCTTTTATCATCACTAGTTGTGCTGATTGCTTTTGTTTTTTAATTTTGTAAAGTTATATAGTATAATTAAATAGAAGCAGAAAAAACCGAGCTGCAACCTGGATCTTGCTATCTTAATAACGAGTAAGCCGAGTTAACTCGTTGTTTCGCTTGAGACTTAAGCGAATCAGTAAAATATAATTTCTGGGTGTCATAAATATGTTTTCTTTAAAGCTCGGGGATCAAGCTAGACGTCCGCGTCCGACGTCTACAGAAGTCAGATTCTGACGTCTAATGTCGATCCCCGCGCTGTAAGTGGTAAATTGGCAAGATTAGCACATATAATGCGTTTTGAATCAAATAGTACAAATAGGAGTCATTTACCCACTTCAAGTTGAGTATCGCGGTAGCGAGATACAACTTGAAGTGGATTGTTATGTTTACCTATTTCCATATCGCAGTCAATACTGGGGGACGCGCCTCCGTAGAGATTACAGTTAGTCGTGTAACTGATTACTCTCTGGTTGTTCAACCATCCATAAAATCCTTCAAGACAGTTCACCAGTAATGTGTCCTCAACTGTAGTGTCTGTGAAAACATCGTCATTCATCTTCGGATACACGACACACGATGCTGTAACCAATTATCATATTAATTTGTATAGTATTATAGCAAACTCGGGACGTTGAACTAATGCTGGGTCAACATTAAAAAAACATTGGGTTTATGTATTATATTAGTCAAGCGGATAAGCTGATAGATTGTTCAAAATGTGATAGAAGCACCAAATTTCGCCCAAATGTAGAGTTTGATATGTAGATTCATATAAAAGCAAGCCCCAGGACGATTTAGGAAATTAAAGAATTTTGATAATTACTGCCGCCATTAGCGAAAAATGGTTTAAACTCATTATATCCATGAACATTTGAGCTCACAAAGAAAACAGTGTTTCTGCACCTATGTTTGCATGCTCAAATACTACAATAAAACAGTCAGAATCATAATATATTGAAAAAAAAAAATTAGACGTATATTTGAAAAAATATTGCCGCCATTAAAGAAAAAAATGATATCTCAAAACTAGAGGTATCAAAGAGAAAATTGTGTCTGCTCCTATGTTTGTATGATCAAATATTACAATAAAACTGTCAGACCAATAATAGAGTGGACGAATAAAATAAAAAAGTTTTATAATTTTGAAAAATACTACAACCCTTTATAAATAGATTAAATCCATTTTATCCATAAAAATTAAAATTATTGACAAAAAAACTCTTGTCTACACCGCATGCTTGTATTTTCAACTATTATTATAAAACAAAACAATAAAAGAGTAGAAAATTACTCATTTAAATTCGAAGAGGGTCAAATATATTTAAAATGTTTGTCCAAGATTTTAAACCTATGCATTCGCGTAAAATTTTTGGATTCAATATTACACCTGAAGATAAAAATGTCATAATGTTAGAAGCTAGATTAAACACGTTCGTAAAGTGTGATTTATACAATATGATTTAAAGAAGTGTGTTTAACATTCTCCATATTAAAATAGCGTCGCCCATTTTAAGATGGCGATATTTCTAGCTGACTGATTTGACTGATTTTTTGACTAGTTGGCATTTTATTCACCTATTATCGTCCATCATTTAGTGATGTTCTTTGCGAGACAGATTTATTGATTGTAAGTGATGATGATCTAGAATATACTAAAAAAGACTTTCATGGGGAATGATGTTTCATCGAAGTAGATATATCAAAAAGAACATAAATTAAAGACAGAATAAAAAATAAATCATCACAGTTAGAAAGTCAGCTCGACTATCAGAGAAAACTAATTTCTGAAAGGAATGTATTCAAATTATTGTTCATGATTATTTATTTTTTAGGTGCAAAAGTGTGTAAACTTGATGTTCTTCACAACCCATCCAGCTCCTACCATTATGCTATACCCCACTATAGCTTCAGGTGTAATATTGAATCCACACATTTTTCGCAAATGTATAGCTGTAAAATCAACAGCTTTGTTGATATATCTAACTATGATTTAAATGAGTAACATTTACACAATTAGGTGGAGTGAGCATCAAAATCAAACTAGTTAATCACTAAACATTTCCATAATTGGCCGGAAAAATGTATGCTGTACATGATGTACATGGAAGACCGGCTTTGTCACACTTACATGGACCCCTGCAAGATTTTTAAAAACCACAATGAATCAGTTCACAACATGACTTCAATACGTCCAGTAGAGCTGTCTAATTTGGTTTCCACCTTGAATCTGACTGCTCCCATCCCCAGTCGGTAGCACTGGGAACATGTTGTAGAGGTACAAGGGCTTGGTCCCGAATGTGACCAGCTCAATATGCAGCCGTCTTGATGTGTTCATAAAGAGCAGCTTCAGTAGGTGGAATGTTTTCAATAGATATTATGCCATGTGAAAAAAGAGCCTGACGTGCTTCATTTACATGTTTAAGTGAAGATGTGTGACCGTGCATTCATTAACACTATAAAACATTCAATTAATTGTCACTGTTGGGGTAACCTCTTCTGGTGCCGCTGACAAGACACTGAATGCAGTTGTCAGATGAATAATTCTACTATGTTTTTTTCGTTCCACATGAAACTGCTCCAATTTCCTGGTATGGTACAGTTAGGCAAGACACGTCGACGACCACCTTGACTTCGTGCTTTCTTGTGCTATTATTGTGACTATTAGGTAGATATCTATCCCACACAATGTCAAGTCGCCTGACTGTACTCGCTTGGCTTACTGGTAAATATATGATAGACCTCTGTTCTATAATAATTGAATGTTGTTGCCTTTCCTGGTGGCAACATGTTAGCTAATACTGGACCATCATTAACTTTCGTGTCAAGATCTGGTGAATCGTATGGTGTATCAATCTCCAGGCAGGGAAGCATCTCAGCTTTTGGGCCAATACTAAGTTTTCCCATTCAAGACAGAAATGGTTTTCATGTCGACAAAACTCTTAAATGTTACCCTCTCTTGATAATTAACACGCTATGTATAACCATGCGAAGATATTGCAATCACTTTTTGGACACGATAAATGAGTCTTTGTACGATAAGTTAGAGAGGTTTCAATAGATTGGGTCCGTTGTGTTTTTCAAGTCTATCAGCAACATACGAATTATACTGTAACTGTCCTATTGTTTCTATAAATTACACTATATCTACAACTAATTTAGGCATAATTTCTTTAATGTCCAAACCAAAAGGTCGAGGCTGTCTTCTGAGAAGGGAATTGTGAGAAGTGTGGACGGGAATTGATATGGTCAAGAGCGATTTGTCTTCTACCCAGGCTTTAAAGTCTATTTATTGGGTGTTAATGTTACTGTGTACTTCCTTAACTTTTCTTAGTGTATAACGTGAGCGAGTTAGATGTGATGCTTTTAGATGCATTTACCCTTTCAAGGGTTGTGATGTCTGTCTCAACTATAACGTGAATTCCCACCCACTATTTGTCAGCCACTGGCCAATCATCTTCAATGAAACCATCTCTATGTGTGAAACACTCATGATAACAATATATGTCCTCATTATATATATATATCTGACATTGTCCATTGTAAATGTTTACCGAGGGCAAAGAGAGGCTGGTCCATAGCAATGATAGGTACCTATTCAGGGTTTGCATGATCTACTACGCCGTTTTCATTGACTGGATAATCATGGCGCCTGTATGTATGTGCATTTTCATGCAATGAAGGTACTAAAGATGTAAGGTCGTCTGGTTAAGAGGGGCTCTAATGACGTATGAGTGAATGAGTGAATATTGCTTTACGTCCCTTTCTGCACAATCATGGCAATATCGCGACAGAAGGAAGCCCGAAGTCAGAACTATGCAGAAGTCGGAAC
This sequence comes from Flabesymbios commensalis, assembly GCA_964017125.1. Lineage (NCBI taxonomy): Eukaryota > Metazoa > Annelida > Polychaeta > Terebellida > Flabelligeridae > Flabesymbios > Flabesymbios commensalis. Next base: position 20,440,675 of record OZ024912.1, read on the forward strand.
TATGCCCTACTCTTGTCGAATAACTTATAATGTAAGGTACCATAAACAACACTGTATACTGCAGGCTTCGAACAGTTTGGAGCACTGTATATGCACAACCCCGATGACAGTAATGGCGCATGGAAGGCTGACCACAAAATATTACATCATCGTCAATTTTGTCTTTTTTTCCAAAAGTTCTTGTAGTTCCATCCACTTTTTGACAAATTCCATAGCCTCGTTGTGGTTTTAGCATCTTGCCGTATCAGGTCTGACCGTCAGACTACCAGTCTGACCTTGACAACAGGTGTGTTGACGTCACCGGTTTACTGACTGCAGTGTGGAGGTCACACTCAGGTCAGATTGTTTGGGCCGCCTGAATCAACTGTGAATTAGCCAGGGAGGAGGAGGGAGGAGGGGGGTTCTGAACTCATAGCACATATACGGGTTATCCAGGTTCTGCCGGTGGCAGACAACTGGATAGATGAAGATGGGGTTTTAGTGACCTGTTATTTGCTTGTACGCGGTATTTCTTTTTGATTGAAGCAGGGTGAATATTGGTATAAGAGATAGGCAGTTCAGATATTTTTTTATGAATAGGAAAACCCTGCAACCTCATCTATATCTTCACTTGAATGCTGGATCAAAGAAATGGCAGTAGGCCTACCATGAAGTGAATCCTCAGCAGTTCTTGAACATGTTGGTCTATGTTGTCTACATTCCCTGTTGTAATTTTTTACATATTTTCTGAGCTTTATTGGACATGCCACACCTTGTTCGTGCAATTAGCTGACCCTGTTGTCCATATCTGTAGAGATCTGTAGAACTTTGACATACAAAACCGTAGCTGGTGGAATTTGTCAATAAGAGTTATCTTTCGCGTTGGTTGACCAATGCTATGTCAGTGAAAAAAGCCAATTTCGGCATTTTCAAAACTATCAAGTTAAATATATATTTTCTTTGTACACAAATAGTTTTATTGAAACGTTTGACCCTTAAAACATGGGGATATACATAATTTTTATGAGGCTACTATCTTGTGGGATTCTACAGATATTGTAGTATTAGTGCACCAAATTTCATACTTCTATCACAATTTGAACAATTCAATGCTATTTCAGTGCTTAACTGCTTGATTATATTAGGTAGACGGATTTACGAGCAGAGTACGGTATCATGGTACACCAGACACAGGGCAGAGTACGGCACCATCGTACACTATACATAGGGCAGAGTACGGTACCATCGTACACTATACACAGGGCCGAGTACGGTATCATCGTACAATATACGCAGGGCAGAGTACGGTACCATCGTACACTATACGCAGGGCAGAGTACGGTACCATCATACACTATATGCAGGGCAGAGTACGGTACCATCGTACACTATACACAGGGCAGAGTACGGTATCATCGTACACCAGACACAGGGCAGAGTACAATACCATCGTCACTATACACAGGACAGAGTACGGTATCATCGTACACTATACGCAGGGCAGAGTACGGTGTCATCGTACACCAGACACAGGGCGTATATAGTGACGATGGTACCGTACTCTGCCATGTGTATATTGACGATGGTACCTTACTCTGCCCTGTGTATAGTGACGATGGTATCGTACTCTACCCTGTGCCTGGTGTACGATGATACCGTACTCTGCCCTGTGTATAGTGACGATGGTGCCGTACTCTGCCCTGTGTCTGGTGACGATGGTACCGTACTCTGCCCTGTGTATAGTGTACGATGGTACCGTACTCTGCCCTGTGTCTGGTGACGATGGTACCGTACTCTGCCCTGCGTATAGTGTACGATGGTATTGTACTCTGCCCTGTGCATAGTGTACGATGGTACCGTACTCTGCCCTGTGTATAGTGTACGATGGTACCGTACTCTGCCCTGTGTATAGTGTACGATGGTATTGTACACTGCCCTGTGCATAGTGTACGAGGGTACCGTACTCTGCCCTGTGCATAGTGTACGATGGTATTGTACACTTCCCTTTGCATAGTGTACGATGGTACCGTACTATACCCTGTGCATAGTGTACGATGGTACCGTACTCTGCCCTGTGTATAGTGTACGATGGTACCGTACTCTGCCCTGTGCTTAGTGTACGATGGTATTGTACTCTGCCTTGTGCATAGTGTACGATGGTACTGTACTCTGCCCTGTGTATAGTGTACGATGGTACCGTACTCTGCCCTGTGTATAGTGTACGATGGTACTGTACTCTGTCCTGAGTATAGTGTACGATGGTACTGTACTCTGCCCTGTGTATAGTGTACGATGGTACTGTACTCTGCCCTGTGTATAGTGTACGATGGTACCGTACTTTGTTCTGTGTCTGGTGCACAATGGTACCGTACTCTGCCCTGTGTATAGTGTACGATGGTACTGTACTTTGCCCTGTGTATAGTGGACGATGGTACTGTACTCTGCCCTGTGTATAGTGTACGATGGTATTGTACACTGCCCTGTGTATAGTGTACGATGGTATTGTACTCTGCCCTGTGCATAGTGTACGATGGTACCGTACTCTGCCCTGTGTATAGTGTACGATGGTATTGTACACTGCCCTGTGTATAGTGTACGATGGTATTGTACTCTGCCCTGTGCATAGTGTACGATGGTACTGTACTTTGCCCTGTGTATAGTGGACGATGGTACTGTACTCTGCCCTGTGTATAATGTACGATGGTATTGTACACTGCCCTGTGTATAGTGTACGATGGTATTGTACTCTGCCCTGTGCATAGTGTACGATGGTACTGTACTCTGCCCTGTGTATAGTGTACGATGGTACTGTACTCTGCCCTGTGTATAGTGTACGATGGTACCGTACTTTGCTCTGTGTCTGGTGCACGATGGTACCGTACTCTGCCCTGACATGACAGACTCTCATTGTGCTTCATTGTCTTATGTTTAACACTTTAACCACTGGTCCGAATATATACGTTTTTTTATTTAGTATTAGAACAATAAGTACCAGCTTTTAGATTGTTAAACTGTTGAATGCAAAACGTGCTATTAGACAGCAAGATCTCACAATCGGAGACTCTATTTCGTCAAATCAGAATATATGTTTTTCTCACTACTAAATTGAGGATCGCGTCAGCAAGACATAACTTCAAGTGAGCGGAAATTTCAATTAGATAATTTGGCAGTTACAAAATTAAATTGGCCTAAGGCCGTATGCAACTGGACTATCACAGAAATCTGACGAACTACGACCAGTCGCACATCACATATAATACTCCCAGATTGGTTGCCGTTCAACTTGTTCAATTACAACCCATTTCATAAAAGTTGGCGACATCACTGCGATGGGCTGCGAGCTGTCGCATAGAAAACGGCGAGTAATTACCAACAATTATTTTCTGCCCAAAATTTGGACTATTTGAAATCCGACATGTCTCCGACCTGTTGCCAATAACTCGCAGACAATATTAGGATAACTTTAAGTCCTAAAGCTGGTATCCCCACTTGAATAGCATGGTACATTGTATAATGTACAGTACGAATCATCTGTATTTGAAACGCCATCTACACACCTGAACAAACCTGGAACTGGAGATCACTTCTCAACTGGCAGGAGATGTACGTGTTCATACCGTAGAGATGTGATGATCAAGTGTAAATCAAGTAAAATGGAGAATTTTGACCATTAGCTCGTCATGTCTTATCTTTCTGTAGTACTTGTTTTTTTTTGTAAAGTGCAAATAATTAGGGTCGTACATGGTAACTTATCCTTGCTGGATGAGAGGAAATATTAGCCGATGGTTATTGACATGATTGAGTCCCCGGAGCACTGTATAAATTCATTTTTATGAAAAGTTTTACAACGATTATATAAACAACAATAAATCCGTTTACTACAAACTTCTTGTCCATTCCCGGCAAACATGTATCAATGTTTGTACAATGTTGGGCCAGCGTCATCGACGTTGGGCCAATATTGTGCCACAATTGGATGACCATCCTTTTTGCTGGGTTGTTTTACACAGCGCTGTAGTGAAACTTTCAACACATACACTCCCTGCCACATAATGTCTGCTGGCGACGCATACCGATTCATGTCAGTGACGAAGTGTTGTTTCATTTTCATGGAGATAACTCCATGGTTTTTCAACTTATTCAACTGCTCTTTGTATCAAAATAGAACTTACCAAGTGATAAGCGCCACCAAGTGATTCGATTAGTATACGAAAATCATGACATCGATGAATAAACTTGAATAGTAGAAATACTATACTAGTGCGAAAATTTCTTCCTTCCTTCTTTCGTCTTCATAATTATTTTATGAACCACATGTATCTCCTATATTATTCTAATCACTTGGTGGCATAAACGTCCATATGGCAATCAACTACTATCGCATGCACACAAAACAAATAAAAACTATAACAGAACAAAAACGTTTGCAGTAACGAATGTAGATCTTAATGCGCAAAGAACGGCAAAAAATATAACCAAGACGAATAATGTGTGGGACTCAAACTGGGGTGATTCTTCAACGTTGAATCTGATAAACAAATTATCTCAACTTACCTATCTTCTTGCAGTGATATCTGTTCGGAGTCTCACAGACTTGACTGTGGAATAGCCAATTGTTCATCTCCACGCAATTCCCTGTTGAATCCGGATGAAATTTGGCCCATTTAAAGTACGTGACAATATCACCAGCGACTGTTTGGTAATTTTCACTTTCGCTATTTCGTTTAAGGCCGTACCAGAATACTTGAGGAGCTGTATCGTCTTGAGAGCTTTGTAAGTACAATATAATAAGACAAATACAGTTTTTGTAAGTGGATTAGTAACATTTATTATAAAATAAATTTGATATCCGGATATAATCCATGATCAGTGGTAGAGGTAACCAAAAAAGCGCTAAAGTAAAAAATAAATTCACCCACTTGAAGTTGTGCCTCACTACCGCGACCCACAACTTCAAGTAGATGAAAATTACTCATATTTGTTCAATTTAAGACCAATCCTAATGATTAAACGCTCGCTTCATTCCCAATCACTGTGATTTAACCTGCTAATAAAATAAATTAAAAACCGATAATAGTCCCGCTTAGCAGGCTAAGGGTTAGTATACCATCACCCTAGCCAGCGTTTATCACACAATATTACAATTATGTACCCTTTGGTAGCTAGTACTTTTCATTCATTGAAGCTGTGACAGGCCTAATTCCCTGCTACAACATGTACAAAAGGCGAATAATATATTTTTGAACTATAGAAAGCATCATTTCAAATTGTCAATTATTTGATTAATTACCCATTTACCACCCCAGCAAACACGACACGTTGACCCAATGCTGAACTAATGTTGGCCCAGAATCGTAGACGGTGGGCCAATATTAGACCAGAATTGTGTAAACGTATCGAGTTTGCCGCGACGTGTTAACGTTTACCAAAATCAGTGGCATATCCCCACCAAACAAGAGACATTGACCCAATGCTGGGTCACCGTCTACGACACTGGCCCGACATTAGCCCAGGAACGGCTCAGCGTCTCCTGTTTGCTAGGTCATTTGGTTTGAAACCTATTGCTGTTTCAATGTTGGCCATAGCTGGCCCTACGTTGAAAAAGCATCGGATGTGAATGCCCAGTGTTTGCTGGGGATTCCGCTTTGAACTTGATGTTAAATAACTAACCCTTGTACTGATAGACACGTATACATACAGTGCCAATATAATTGAAAAACAAGTGAAATGTGAAACAAATTCATAATATAGTTTGTGGTAGATGCTTAGTTGACCAAATAATTCAATTTTGGAAATGGCTATTTTTCATAAATACCAATATTTTTAGTCACTTGAAGCTGAAATTTGAAATCTGCTTACTGTGCAAGTAAGCAGATAATGTACTTTGACTTTGAGCAAAGCAGCAGAGCTCCGTGACATTTTCCATCCATGTTATTTGAGCTGTTGAAGGCGTTCAACAACTTTTAATGAATGAAAAATAGTTTTTTTTAACGTTTGGAAACCAGTCATTTCAATCAGTCTGTTATACGAGACGTCCGCTAGCAATTTTTAATTTCAGTCAATATTGTTATTATAAGAAAATATTTCGATTGCTCTAAAAATGTGTCACCGGTGGTTAAAAAGCGACTCAAATCACTAAAGCTCTATTTTTCCAAGCAACCACAAAACATTTGTCTCAAAGTCTTCGACGTTGGCCCAACATTGTGAAAATGTTTTGTGTTTTCTGGGTTGTTTCCACTGTCGTAAATCTGACCTGATGCTCCGAACAAACTTGAGTTCACCGTCATTTTCCACGGTGAGAATCTGTGCGCCGAGTATTTCACATTGCGTGACGGCGTCATTGTGACTCATGACATCTGATGACAGGCTGACAAAGTAGCAGTGTCCAAGAAAATACATCCAGCCAGGATCACAGCCTCCTGAAACAAACGGGGTGGAACAGAGGAAGATCCAGAATTAAAAAAAAGGGGAGTCCGATTGAATTTTTTTTGTTTTGTTTATCAGCTAATATAATATGGGGAATTACAACTTTAACTTGATGGTAAATATTGAGTGTCACTGTGGAAATAGAGGCATCAACTACTGCCGTGTAAAGCTGAAAGGCAGTAACTACTTACTTTTAAAGTAAGCAGTTACTGCTTTATGGCTTTGTAGATTTTTTGTTTTGCTTATGTTTGACATTGTCATGTGTTTCAACAAAAACATCAACCGCAAGTAGGCTACCGACCGCAATCCCATAACGTCGATTAAACCGGTAAAACCGCATTCGAGTGGTGACAGCTCTTCACTGGTATATTTTCCCAGCAAACAGAAAACATTGGTATAACATTTATACTGCACATTTTACTCTGAAAATTTGTTCAAGGCCTGCATGGTGAAGTCCCCAGACCGACTCTGCACAAAGCAATTCTTCATTTCATCTTAACCCGTTACCCGCCGAATTATTCAAATGGAATTGTCACTCACTTGAAGTTGTGTCTCGCTGACGCGATCCACAACTAGAAGTGTGTGAAAATTATTCAGATTTGACAAAATAGAGGTAAACTCTTTTCAAATCGTGCTGATTGATGTCACATTAAGGCTTTATTCTTAAAATGCGGTACTGAATGTGGTAAGAATTGAGTGAAAACCCCAATATATTCGGCACCGGCGGGTAAAGGGTTAAAAGTGTTGAACAATGGAGTTAGCGCTGTGTTCTGTACGTTTTAGACCGCCGGGATCGGGTAGTAGTGAGTGGATTCAGATCCAAAACAACGATTTATCCCAGCTACTAAAAAGAGGTTCAGGACACCACCCAAAGACACTTAGAGTTTAAAATAACAACTTTCGGACCAGTTTGAACAATTCCGTTTCCTCTGGATAGTGTCACGATTTTGGCGAAAAATTGAATGAGAAATCGGCTAAAATAATGCGCTGGAAGTGAATAGAATGTGAACTGCTCTACAAAGCCAAAATGCACTATCTGCTTATTTGAAAAGAAAGCAGATACTGCCTTTAGGCTTTGCAGAAAACAGTGTATAGCTCATGTGAGATAGCAGAAAATACGGGCCCAGAAGCCAATGCTGGACGAGGTGCAAGCTTTGGTGTGACGTCATAAGGTAGTGGCTTCACCCACTCCAAGGAGAGTGTACGTTTTTCAATTTTTTGCAACATAGCTGATAAGAATTAATGCAATAAAAATATCATAAAAATGCACAGCATACTAGGTCATTGTCACTTACATTTTTATTATTCCACTAATATTAAATCACTATATTCGGAATTTAAGCGTCTCTTTTGTTTGACAACAAACACATTTTGTGATGAGTTATGCCACATAGGTCCAACATTATTTGTATAATCTACATTGTTAAAGATCGATAAAACTATTAAAGATAATATATTGTTATCTTAGATAGTCTCTGCCGACACGAGATATCTGGTCAATGTTGGCATAATGCTGAACATTAACCCAACATTGGCTAAAGATCTCGAATCTGCTGGGCTTACCCAAGGAACAGGCACAATACGTTTGACCCAAATGTTGTGTTGATGCTGGTCCACCGTCTGCGACGCTGGTCCAGCATCAACACAACATTGGGTCAATGTATTTGATCTGCTGGGATATTCTTTCACAAACAATCAGGGGTGCATATTACAAAGAATCCTAACTTTGATCCTATCTCAACTTTCTCTTATTTCCATTACAAAAAGTTAGGTGATCTTAACTTTTTGTAATAGAAATAAGAGAAAGTTAAGATAGGATCAAAGTTAGGATTCTTTGTAATATGCACCCCAGGGTATTTACCATCCAGCTCCAAGTACACAGCTAAAGCGTCAGCTTCTCCAATCGCTGGCAAATCAAAGAAAACACATAGACGTTATTATCAACAATTACGATATATATCTCACCTTCTACCCGGCATGACCGGGCTGCCTAACTCACTTTGCAGCAGACCGCCATTTTATGAACACAGCAGCCGTGAAAAAGGACACCCGCCCCGAAAAACTCGGGTGCCATGAAACAGAGAAGACTATCTCGAGAACTTATTTAAACTGGGCTATTTTAAGTGGGCGAAATCTGGTTATCGTAACCGAGCAATTATTTCATTTTAAAATGGAGGCCTCTGCGTCATCTAGAGCATTGCGATGTCATCAGGGTAGTCACAAAAGCAGGAACTGTTTACTTGTAAAGTAAGTATAGCAGCACAGGATTTAATCATGTTAATGATTTTTAACTTGAAAACATAAGCAAGACGACATTAGCTGTATCGTTATCATAGCTTGAACATAGCGAGATAGGCCTACACATATATACTCTTTCCCTCAGATTTACTGTAATTTTTTGTGCTGAGACCGCAAACAAGTGTCCCTCCCACATATACTCTTTCCCTCAGCTTTACTGTAATTTTTTGTGCTGAGACCGCAAACAAGTGTCCCTCCCACACCCGGTTTCTTGAGACAAGAAGGGCCGTTTTACATAACCACATTTAACCATTGTATTATATGCGGTTTTCAATCCAGTTTCAAGCCTCATGGAATTCCCAGCAAAGACGAGACATTCACTCAATGCTGGCCCATCGTCGTAGACAATGGGCTAATATTGTACCAACATTGAGTGAACGCTGCGTGTTTGTTGGGATGTTACTGAGCTTGGTAAGGTTGTTTGAGGTTCATCGAATAATTCAATTGAGGAGATGTCTATCTATCACAAATAAACATATTTTTCGTCATTTAAAGCTGGAAATTGCGCTAGCAATTCCAGCTTTGAATGACGAAAAATAAAAAAAACATTCAGCAGCAGAAGAGGGTAATGAATAGCAGTGGTGTAACGCGTCTGGTATTTTGTATTCATTTTTGAGCAATTTAAGCTAAAAACGAATGAACGAATAAATGAATGAATGAATGAATGAATGAATGAATGAATGAATGAATGAATGAATGAATGAATGAATGAATGGGGTTTTAGATCACCTTTGTGCAATATAGACTAAACTGGACCAGGATGTTAGGATGGTGAGATGGTGTTAGGATGATGAGATGAGAGAGATCACAATGTCCACTAAACAAAGGATTCGAAATTCTAGCCACGGCAATCTGAGGCTGAGCACGTTTTACCTCCCGGTCACGGAGGCTTCCCACAATACTGAATATTTACGAGTGAGCGGGGAAAAAACTTTTTGATTCTTTGAAACCTGAATGAGCCCGGGATCTCCTACATTCCAGGCAGGCAGCTTTAGCCACTGCACCCGGGCCCCCGCCCCAACTTAAAATAACCTCAGCAAACACCTGTTGTTGGTTTAATGCTGGGCCAGCGTCGTAGACGGTTGGCCTATATATAACCGATATCGGGTCAACGTCTTGTGTTTGCTGTAATAGTGTCTGCGAATATTAGTAAATAAATAGTTAACAGCGCACATAGACCTATTAACCCTTTGCCTGCTAAGCACGACAATAGTTTTTTTTAATCCGTTTTATTCAATTTAGCCGATTGGATTACTGGGAATGAAATGACTGTTGAGACATCAATATTTTGGTAATGTTTGGTCTCAAATTAAAACAAATGAGTAATTTTCAACCACTTGAGGTTGTGGATCGCGGTAGCGACACACAACTTCAAGTGGTTGAAAATTTTAATAAATTAGGGACAAGGATACACCCAATTAATTTTATGGATGACGGGTTCTCAACAGAAAAAGATGGAGAGAGCAAGCGAAAATTAATTTTCCCCAAAAATGGAGCGAGCGAAGAAGCGACATTTTTTTGTCAAAAAATTGATTTCACGCAAAAATGGGGCGCTCGAAGAAGCAAAATTTTTTTTCAAAGAAAGAAACGTAACAATGACGTGATTTTTAGGTGGGGGAAAAATTGGTCCCCAGACAAAAATGGAGCGGAAAAAAAAATAAAATTGGTGCCTCCCCAAAAAATGGAGCGGCGACATCTTTTTTTTTAGATAAAAAATTTCAATCACGGTTAAATCGAAGCGGCGAATCTGTCTTCCATAAAATTAATTTGCTGTGGCCTAGGGATTAAATCATTTTTAAACTCATTGAAATGTGTAAAACAAGGCATATACAAATATTTGATACCCATATAATCATTGCAATAATTTTAGATAATCGAGCGCCATTGAAACAGCAATAAAGCTACTTACTTGTAGACATATCAAGATAATGTGAGGTTACAAACATGCCAAAATCGAAGTCGTGTGACGCCCAATTTTCATCATATCTATAGCATAGTCTGTCCATTCCGTACTTAACTGCATGACATCCAGGATCAAGCTGACACATCCAGCGACAATGTTCCAGTGAAGACGCTGAAATGATGGGTGGCAAGATATACGGCAAGCTTTGCTATAATCATTAGAGAAGACTGCCGTGCAAAGCGAAAAGGCAGTATCTGCTTACTTTGCAAGTAAGCAATTTCTGCCTTTTGGCTTTGCAGATCAGTATAATTCTGGTACAGCAATCACACTTGAGAGTTAGATATACCCAATGTTGTTTTAATGTCGGGCACTGTCGTAGACGCTGGCCCACCATTACACAAGCAACATTGGATTTGATAGCGCGACAAAAATTGCTGCGATTAGCTGTAACAAAATTTGGGTCAATTAAAAACAATTAAAAATTGTAAATACGTAGGCCTACTTTAAATAAGTTCACAGATTACTTGTGGTATATGAGCCATGAGGTAATTCTGGGGACTGTGGAGGCTTTGTGGTGGCCAAAGGACCAATATTTCCGGAAGGGGTGGGGGTAGTTTTTCCATTGCTGTCCATGGGAGGAGCCCGGATTTTGACAAGAACAGCCCAAAATTGTTGTTGGCATCTTTCGGATCGTAAGGGGACGATATTTCTCACTCTGCGTCATGTTGAGAAACGCTGTCTCATCAAGTAAAATAAATGTAGGGAACCACGGCCCACACCTTGATGGTGTGGATGTGTTCACTGCTGTATGCAAAACATCACAAGCGAGCGAGAATTGAAAATTACCTTAGTATTTTTGGAATGTTGTGCCAGGCATTTGCTTGATAAATAAAAGCAATAATAATGAGTGCAAGCACTAAGTTATTAGTGCTATTTATATCTTACATCACTACCGATCATTTTGGATCCTTTCTGGTGAGATTATATCTTATTTTCATGTGGTTTTCGGTGTCTGTCGTGAAATTCATAGTTCTGCATAGTTAGGCTTTACCATCAGTGGGGTCTAAAATTAGGGTCACTGTCTTTATATTTGGGGCACCTTGAGAAAATATAGATCAACTACGATGATGAGTGACCTTGACTTACTTTTGACGTTCATGCAGCTTGCTGCGATGTGGCAGATTGTAAAAAACACCCTAGAAATGGGGATTGATCGTGACAAATCTGGATGAAAATTTCTAGTAATCCTTCTAGTATACCCTGGACTATTTACCATTTTTTAAAATATGGTTGTTATATTTTGTTCATATCGTCAAGCTCTGTTTTAGGCATGGCTGAAAAATATAGTTTTATAAGTACATGCTTTTATATTCGGATACCAGGTACAGACCCATTGCACCTATATTCGAAAATAACTACGTGCACCACAATGTAACTCAACCCATCACTACAACTTGCTCTATGTAATCGCTAATGCACATCCTTATTAATTTTGCATTGCTTAGATGAATACAAGTACACCAATTGGGCTTATTAACCCTTTGAATCCTGAATTTACCATTGTCATCTTCATCCACTACAAGCCGCGAATTGCTGTCGCAATTCTCGACTTGCAGTGGATGAAGATGACTTGAAGTGGGTGGTAAATGAAAAAAAATGCTGTTATTAAAACAGTTTCATTAACATTTTCGATCTAAGACCCCCTAGATTTTAGGAAATTAAGTAATTCTTCACAGATGCAAAATGATGCATTAATGCATCGTGAGGACTTCAAGGGTTAATGATGCAAATGGTTAACACACTAATAGATTGATTAAGGGGTAAGTATTAAGAGGGAATTGCTCGATATCATAGATGTATGCGCAAAGTTGTCAAAGGCTTACAATTGTCGTGCATCTGAATTTCTCCCATAGAGAAGGTGTTGTTATACTAGTATATGACCGCTCAAGTTGGTGTCAACACCTAGTGTATGGAGTGAAAAAGTATTATCTCCAGTAGTGAAATGTTATCTTAGTTTATTTTTGGTTGAAATGAAACTAATAATTGTGATGTTAAAGAACTTGAACGCAACCTTAAATCATTTTTTATGTTCGAATTTAAGTGCATGCACCTATGTTCGAGCACTAAGTGAACCTTCACATATTAGTGAATGCACGTCACAGAGCTACTCGTCCCGGCTTTGAAAGTTATTTTATTTTATGGTTCCGCTCCGCAAAAATATCAACAACACCATACTTCCTGTTAGGCCAAGGCTCATAGAGCAATGACAGAAGTAGTAAATTTATTAAACTCTAAAATTACAGAACCAAGCTGTTATTGCGTAATCATACATAACCTGGCATTATTATATAAAATGTTAGTTTAATGTTGGGCTACTGTTTACATCACTTTCCCAACATCAACCCAACCTCGGGATTGAATGCCCAGTGCTTCTCTATGACGCTAAAGACATACTGTGCAGCCTTAAACCCGCATAACTTCCTTCTGGTGGACATACGTTGTGATACAATGCTGGTTCGGAGCTGTACCGGCGTTACAGAAGGTGGGCCAACATTGAGTCGACATTGGGACGGTGTAACTACAGCAGAAAAAATATTCTAAGATTTTGTTATAAGCATTACAAACCATCCCTGAATGTCAAAGCTTTGCGTGAGGTAGGCCTATATAGTGGGTGGAGGGAAAAAGTGATATGGTCAGGGGGTTCATTCAACGACCGACGAAGCCTAAAATCTTTATTGTATTATAGTATAGATTAAGATCATTATGTTTAATCAGAGTTACCCAATGGACAGGAACAAATCCTGATAATTTTTTAGTACTTTTGTAGTGCGAAAAATCATTTTTTTCGTTTTCGTGATACTTATAGCGTGCCAAATCAAAATTTATAACACTAATGAAGTGCCCGCTCAGGAAATTAGTTTTAATTTTGAAATTAAACATAATTATATAAATAAATACAGAAATATGTGTCGGAATTGTGCAGATCATCACATTATCATCTGCGCCAAATTGGACAAATTCGAAAATATTTAACCAGAGATGCATGTTCCAATGCAGTTAGATCTGCAGTCCTCAGCAGACTTGACTACTCAAATGCCCTGCTAAGAGGTTTGAGGAAAATAGACTTGATTCGGCTGCAACGTGTCCAAAATCGCGCTGCTCGTTTGGTCACTCGGACTAAAACTCAAGATCACATTACCCCTGTGCTACGTGACTTGCACTGGTTACCGGTTAGTTCAAGGATTGACTTTAAGCTCTGTTTGTACATGTACAATGCATTGAAAAAAACTGCTCCCATTTACATCTCGGATGAGCTCAATCTCTATGAACCTAAAAGACCCTTACGCTCCAGCTATGCTGGACCTTTATACACTGTTAGTGTTGGACGCAAAGAGGTGTCAGATTTTGATTTTGCAATCAAGGGGCCTCGGCTATGGAATAGCCTACCGATGGATTTACGCCAAGCTCCATCCGTTATGACCTTTAAGAAAAGACTGAAGACATACCTATTCAAAAGACACTATTATTTCCAGAGACTGAAAACACAAGCGCTTTGACTGGTTACAAAATCAAAAAGGCGCTATATAAATAAACTAAATAATAATAATTTATTCTCATTTTATAGGCAATATATTATAGTATACCTCCTTGTCCAGCTGAGATGCGGATTCCGGGGATAATGAACATTCTACGCTTGAAACTTAACATACTTATTATTAATCCATCTCCAATTCCACTTATATCAGCCACTGGATAAGTAAAAAAACTCACAATCGGGGAAAACCAATTTATTATAAACGTACATAAATATACTTGAAGCTTTTACTTCTGTAATACTTTTTAATCCGCCGGACAGGGACAGCTGAAGCTCGATGTGGAATACATATAGGAGAGATAACATATCATATACACTCGTACATACTTTAGGTTGTTCTGACAGGAAAAGCAAACAGAAAACCTTTATGCATGCACACATGCATATTTTTCCCATTCGCTAAAACATCCGATGGATATGTGGCGACCTCACTTGCAGATCATCGCGCCTGAGTTCGAGACGGACGGAATCGCTGATCGACGGGTCAGCACTTCCGCCCGGCTCGAGCCATGTGCTCGTTCACTCTTCTCGGAAGTCAGACGTGTAACCGCGTCATCCACTTTCAGCCGCGTGGCTGGATAGCTGCCCCCTGCCCCCTGAACCATCACTTGATGACCGGGCAAGAGACCACGATCAAGATCGGGCCTGAGACGATGGTCGCGTCCATTGACTTGTCGAACATTCGGCAACGTCAATGGTAACCCTCGCCCCAGACTACGATAATGATGCCCCCGACTGTGAATCGATAAAAACACGCACCTTCTACACCCTTATAGAGTCAGATCTACATTTTTTGTCTCACGGCATTTTCAAAGTGCGATTTGGATAGTTTTTATATGTAAGGGACATGGAATGAATCTACATTCTATGAAGGTACGTAGGAGTTTGGGTGTAAATGTACACTAAATGCCAGGCTAGTCAGAAAAATTGCACAAAAAAAGATTTTTGCGTTAAAAACAGCGGAAAATTTGATAGATTTTTCCAGAAACCCACGTGATTTCGCCATTTTCAAAATGGCGGATTTTAGACATCCAGCCTAGACTTAGAAAAATGCATACTAGACGGAATAGTCTACCTTCTTAGATTATAACAGATTTCAAGGTTATTCTCTTAATTACGCCACTGTCGGCGACTGAGAGGATGAAGATTTTGAAATTTTATTGTATTAAACCGTTTTTGACACCTCATTCGGGTGACGCGGTTTTCACGAGGACACCCGCCATATTTTTTGAGATATACGCAAAATATTTTTCCGCAGCGAAATTATATCTCGACTTGTGCAGTTTTTATTAGGAAACAGAGCCATTTTTTACACAATTGCATCCATATTGAATGAATAAAAGGTCTTCATTGGTCTGTTCTATATTTTTAGGATAATAGGTCAAAATTCATTACATTTTATTCAATATTGTATTTCAGTGGAAGCAGAAAATATATTTTTCTATGTGATGGTAAGTTAGCCGCAGCTAGGTGGTGGTAGCGATCCTTAGAATTAGCTGCTCTCAGACCAACGGGGTCTACACGTGCTCCTCCACACCGACTAGTGCGCAGGAAGTGCGCATCATACGATGTCTGGGCTCATTGATATTTACATAAATTAAGATGACACAATTTTCCGCGGCGATATCGGAATCTTCCACATACGTGGTGCGGCATCCATATTGGATGGACGGCAGACGTGTAGTCTATAGACTACAATTCTGATCGACAAAACTTAAAATATTTTTTTCTCTCCAAGACTACTAGAATTTTACATTGGTCTTTGCCTGAGGGATTAGATTTTTCGCATTTTTAAGTGTTTCGCAAGAAATTATTGCGAAACGTAAGTAAATGATTTTTTTTTTACAAACAATTCAAAACATAATAGTTTTGTCAGCGAAAGTGATGTAATTTTTGCAGGATGACAGCGCATTGAAAACGTCAAATTAGACCTTTGATGATATATCAATGAGCCAACAGACATTCACCGCTAGAAAATATCGGACTAATACAGCATCGACATGGCTGTAGAGATACATTATTTGAATCGAGCGAACGAATAACAAAACGAACGATTATGACGAGGTCATACGAGTTTTCTTAAGAGGAATAGACACAAAAAAAAAAAAAAAAAAAAATTCGTGTGTAGTCCTCACGAGAATATTTGAAATAGATATTCATACTATGCCACTCAAGTGAGAAACTGTCAGCGAAATTAAACATATTTCTATATTTTAACAAAGTTTATTAAAACATTACGGGTGTCATCATTTGATTGTACCACCTACCAGCCTAAGTCGCTTTTCGAATTTGGAATAATAATTTTGAGATTTTACGGTCTGAAATATACGATTTGACAGCTGTTCCGACTCGAGTATTTCATCATATTTCACTTTCCAATCTCCGAGAAAATATTTTTCTCGCAGATTGGACAGTCAATTGTCTTATACATTTTAGCTTAGATCAGTATGTTAGCAATTTTATTGGCATATGTACATGTTATGTGTTGGACCCAAATTCTTACGTATTACTATAATATTGTGCTACGTGTCTGACAACGACACATCTATTTGTTATAAAACGTGCAAGTAAAAAGCCATTTCATAAAGACTACTTCATTCGGCAACTCCACACTCAACAGACATTTCATCATAACCAGGAAAAGAAAGATTCGATAATTCATCACAAGACTACGTCAGATGTGTCAGATTTCGCAGTGCTACTGTTTCGTGCAGCAGAGGGTGGCTATACCAATAACCTGACATGGTTAAGAAGCATGTTATTTCAATAAACTTTTAGGTTCTGCGTATTTAGCCTACGGGCCGTAGACTTAATTGCTTCACTAGTTAAATAATTTCAAAACATATTGCAAAATGAACGAAGGAGGCGCCAGTCAAGGTTTCGATTCGCCGAAATTGGATCTCAGAGGTGCTGGAGATACAGACTCATTATTTCATATGAGTGATGCTAGTAAATCAGCAGTAAACATAGACGGCATAGACGGCAAGAATTATCGAGGAGCGAATCATCAAGAAGCCCCTCCCCAATTCGTCACAGATCATCACGACGGTTACCCTGATGACATCGCAAGGCTCTGACAAACTGACCGCCATGTTTTAGCGGGCTTGGCTCTACTGTGATCACCAGAGCGCGCTAGCTGACTAGGGCCAACACCGTTACCGTCTTATCGGTAGGCGGAGTCACTGTCTTTTTTACACGGGCAGCTGTGGAAAAGTGGTCGTCAGTGCGGCTGAGCTCCACGCAATGTGAGTAGCTTGGCTTAGCCGGGTACACGACGGTCAAAGAATTTGCCAAAATTCAAAATCGCACCATTCTATGCAAACGATGTCGAGTTATGGTTTAACCAGCTGGAGACCCAGTTCGACCTTCACGACATAACAGACGACGATGAACGGTATAGACTAACTTGTGCAGCCTTATCCGGACAAGTCGCATCGGACGTTAGAGATATTTTGTTACAGCCATTTCTTAGTCACAAATACATAAGTCTTAAGGGAGTGTTGATCGAGAGACGAGGTTTGACGACACCCGAGCGAGTTAATAAGGTCATATCAGGCGAGAAACTGGGCACGGACATTCCTTCACGTTTTCTTCGACGTCTGCAGAAGACCGCTGAATTCGGGACAGCAGTAGTTGGTAAAGCAGTGATACGACAAGCTTTTATTAGACAGATGCCTGCATCTATTCAGGCACATTTAACAACTACACCCGATAGTACATCATTGGAGAGCTTGGCGGTTTTGGCCGACAGAGCTATAGCTTCAGAAAACGACGCAAAAGATAATAGTGTGGGAGTTGCCGAGATGAGGGTAAATGACAGTGAAAAACTTATTGGAATAATGGAAGACATTTCCAGAAGACTAAAAAAGTTAGAAACTTCAGGACATCAAAAGCAACAATGTAACAATAAGCAGAAGACAGCTCGCAGAAGAGACAGAACAACAATTTTTTTTTTTTTCCCCCCTAACGCTAATGCGAGACCGTTTACACCTCGCATGGCTGCAAATAATAATAGTAACGAAAATAATGAACAAAATGTTGTTACCACAAAAGTACCAGATCCCCGCTCGCCCGCTTCGCCGCCGAATTCGCCGCAAAGCGGTACCGCACAGCCAACGACTACGGTCGATACACTGATTTGCTCCTATCATCAGAGATTTGGTGATAAGGCGCGTTTGTGCAGAGACCCCTGTGTCTTCGCTTTAAACTTTTTAAACCAGCGCAAGGTGGCGACACTTGCGCCTGCCGAGCCGACCGTTCCTAAATTGTCTCCCTCTAGGCTAATGTACATCGCAGACAAACGTAATAAAAGTAGCTATTTGATCGACACGGGTGCTGTCAGCGTTTTGCCCTGGTCTTGCGCTAACGGGACCGTGGACGCTGATAGTCTACCTTTGGTCGCAGCAAATAATTCGACTATCACAACATATGGTACAAGTAAATGTATAGTCAATGTCGAAGTGAAAAGAGAATACTCATGGACATTTATTGTCGCCGACGTTAAACAACTAATTTTAGGGGCTGATTTTTTAATACATTACAATCTACTCGTAGATTTATCAGGCGGATGCCTGCATGACATGAGTACCGGACTAGCTATACCAGCCACACTATCTTCAATTAAACCGTTTTCACTGAATCGAATAGATAGCACTCGTAACAAGCATACGGAATTATTAAATCAATTCCCTGAACTGACACGACCTACAATGACAGGCGAGACAGTAAAACACGGAATATCGCATAAGATAGTAACTGAAGGTCATCTCGTTTTCGCGCGACCACGAAGACTAGCGCCAGATAAATTAGTCATCGCGAAGAGAGAGCTTGATAAAATGATCAAGTTGGGCGTTATCGAGCCCAGCGACAGCAAATGGTCGTCCGCACTTCATATGGTCTCTAAAAAAACGGCGATTGGCGACCATGCGGCGATTACCGCAGCTTAAATGCTCGAACGGTCCCAGATAGGTACCAAATTCCCCATGTACAGGACTTTACACAGCGTTTAGCTGGTTCCAAGATATTTTCGAAGATAGATTTAGTGAGGGCATATTACCAGATAACAGTCGAGCCGTCAGACATGCATAAAACCGCAGTTACGACGCTGTTCGGACTTTTAAATTTTACACGAACGCCGTTCGGGTTACAAAATTCCGGACAAAGTTTTCAACGTTTTATAGACCATGTCACGCGGGGTTTGGATTTCGTGTTTGTATATTTAGACGACTTGTTAGTAACAAGTCCTGACCATAAGACACATAAGAAACATTAGAAAATACTATTCAAACGGTTCACCAAATACGGGATAATAATAGGACCGGATGAATGTCAATTCAGAACAACTTAACTGAGTTTTTTATGACAATACGTCTGTCCTGAAGGCATTTCACCCCTTCCCACATCAGTGGATGCGATAGTAAATTTTGTGAAGCCTGAGAAACAGAGAGCATTACGTAAATATCCAGGAATGGTAAATTATTATCATCGTTTTATTCCTCATTGCACTGAGAAATTGACACCATTGAATAATTTGTTGACCGAAGCCAACGAAGGTATGAATAGACTTTTGCCTAAGTCTAATTTCGAATTACATTGGACAGAGAATGCGAACGTAGCATTTACCGAATTGAAGCAAATACTAGCAAATGCAACATTATTAGTACATCCGCAACAGTCGGCACCTTTAAACATCACGTGTGACGCTAGTGATTTCGCGGTAGGCGGAGTTTTACAACAATGTATTGATAATGTATGGCAACCTTTTTCATTTTTTAAGCAAAAAGCTATCACCAGCAGAGACAAGATACAGCACTTTTGACGGAGAACTTTTGGCAGTCTATAGTACCATTAGACATTTTAGACATAACTTGGAGGGTAGGGAATTTTATGTCAACACTGACCATAAACCTTTGACTTACGTCATGACCTCTACGACAGAACGACCATCATTACGCCAGACAAGGCATTTAGCATGTTTAGCTTTCATAGCAGAGTTCACAACCGATATTCGATACGCGAAGGGCGAAACGAATTTCGTAGCGGACACCTTATCGCGACCAACGTTTTCAGTTATTGACTATGACGCAGCGATAAACTATAAAGACCTGAGCAAGGACCAGGCTTCTGACAAAAAACTCAGACGTTTGATACATTCAACGACGTCTAATATGAAATTTCGCTTGTTAAAGACATTCGTTAATGTATTGGTCTGGTGCGACATTTCGACAGGACGTAGAAGACCATACGTAACCGAAAAGTTTAGAAGGCAATTTTTTAATTCCCTTCACGGTTTAGGGCACCCTTCTCATAGAGCCACGAAACCTCTCATTAATTCTCGTTTTGTATGGCATAATGTGAACACTGACATAACAAATTGGTGCAGATACTGCACAGGCTGTCAAGCAGCTAAAGTTTCACGTCATAATAAACCAGTTTTCGGAAAGTTTGAGGAACCGACTGAGAGACTAAGATCATGTACACGTCGATCCTCCGACGGTTTCAAGTATTTGTTGACATGTCAACCGATTTACACGTTAGCCAAAGGCTATACCCATAAAAGATATTAGAGCAGAGAAAGTCGCGGACGCGTTTTTCGGTGGATGGTCAGCTCGTTTCGGGACTCCTGCCATGATTACTATGGATAGAGGAGCCCAGTTCGAATCCAGACTATGGGATACCTAGTGTAATCAATTCGGTATAACTAGAAACCGACCGACGAGTTATCACCCTCAATCAAACGGCATGGTTGAGCGCTTTCATAGACAACTTACGGCTGCCATTATGGCACACGAGACACCGAACCCGTGGACAACTACACTTCCGGCCGTCTTGCTCGGCATCTGATCGGCCGTCAAGGAAACGTTAGGCAGATCGGCCGCCGAGATGGCATACGGAATGACATTACGGAGAATTATACTGTGGACGCCAATGCTGATTTAGAAAATTATTCAGATAGGTTACGCGTAGCCATGTCGCGTCTCCGGTTAAGCCCCTCACGAGAGACAAATCAAAAAGATACGTTCTAATATAAGGAGCTCAACACATGTTCACATGTGTTTTTGCGATGAATTGCAATTGCACCACCGCTGACTGCCCCTTACGACGGACGGTATAAGGTCATCGCAAGGAGCAGTCCAGTATTTAAAGTGTTAATCAAAGGCAAGGTTGAGACGGTGACTGCAGACCGTGTCAAACCTGTGCATATCGAGCGCACGCCTGAAGATGAACAGAATAGACAATCGACCGCGATGTCAAAAACTACGGCTATACGGCCTATGGTGAAAATTAACGAACCTCAGACGGGCGTGGTAGGAAAAAGATGTACTGCTACGTCGACGCCTTCTGAGGCCCGAGTGTGCACGAAGCAAAGTTTGAAAGGACAGTCTACAGTAAAGACAAAGGCAACAGCTCCAGAGGTTAGCCGACGAGGTGAAAAACCTGTGGAACAGTCGAATACGAAGGCGACATTGTACAAGGCACCGCATGTTAGAAACACCACGACTTCTTTCGCTAACGGGAGGTACGATGGTATTCAAACATATTCACGAGTTCCTTTGAATTTGAGAGAAGACGTGCCGATTCAAACAAAACAGAATAAACGCATCGGAAATCAAAACGAGAGTAATACCGATAACAGCCGTAGAGTGACAATAAATCCGCCGCCGATTCAAACACGTGTGGGACGACAGATCCATACACCAGCGCGATTCGTGCAGCTGGTTCACTTGGTTATAGCTCCTAATGATATATACTGCGGACCCAGCGCACGTACAATTTAACTTTATTATGTAGTTAAATCGTGCCAGGCCTGGCACAAATAAATCATTGTTAAGTAAATAATGAAAGTTTTCACTATTCTCATATATGTTAAGTAACTAAGTCAGTTGGATGAGAGTTAAGAGTTTTGGGCATGGCCAGTTAAAAGGACATTTGCTAAGAGGATCGGAAATCGAAGATTTGGTCATAGCCGCACTCACTATAGCTCACCAACAACCCACGCTGTATCACGACTTTGGCTGTTCACATTTTTATAGTTAGAATGTTGATATTTTGGTACGAATTGGTGCTACTTGGTCGTCGTGTAGTTAACCGTAAATTTACGATATCTGCCGTTGAGGTAACCACAAGCATAGTTTTGTAGATATACGTTGTCACTTAGCCCAGGAGTAATGTGGCGACTTCACTTGCAGATCATCGCGCCCCAGTTCGAGCCGGACGGAATCGCTGATCGACGGGTCAGCACTTCCGCCCGACTCAAGCCATGTGCGGCCCGGCCGTGCTCGTTCACTCTTCCACCGACCTTCTCGGAAGTCAGCCGTGTAACCGCGTCATCCACATTCAGCCGCGTGGCTGGATAGCCGTCACCTGTCGCACGGGACTAAGTAGCACACACACACATATCTGACAATGTCTGCACGAATATGGAATGAATAAAGAATGAATTAAAGAAATCATCTACTTTGACTGAGTTTCTGCAGCGAACCATCACTTGCTGACCGGGCAAGACACCACGATCAAGATCGGGCCTGAGACGATGGTTGCGTCCATTGACTTGTCGAACATTCGGCAACGTCAATGGTAACCCTCACCCCAGACTACGATAGATCTTGACCACTAACAATCTTATGTCAGCCTGTAAAAGTCGCTGTGATAACTTGTTCAGAGGCCAAGATCACATTTGTAGTGGATGAGATGACGTTTAAATTTGTGATGATCACCTCTTCAGTGGCTAAGATAACTTTTGTAGTGGCTGAGATAACTTTAAAAATGGCTGTGATCACTTCTTCAGTCGTCAAGATAACTTTTGAAAAATGGCTCCAGAGAATGTAAAAGTAATAACAAACATTTATACCATATAAAGTTAACATGAGCGAGAAGGTTTGCTGGTATTCACTAAGAAAACGCTGGAAATTGTTCAAATGGAGGGATAAAATACAAAGTTAGCGCTTAATTGTTGTACATTTCGTATTTAACATAAATAAAATATTATGTATCCACGTTAAAGCCCTTGATAGTTACTTTTAACTGATATCAAAGATGTTGGTACATTTTTTTATTTCGGGTACCGGGTACTCATTGGACAAAAATGTGAAACACTGTCAATTTCCCCGGGCTGGGAAAAAGTGCCCAAATTTTACATCCAACCCAAAAAGTGTGTAATATGTTCGAATAGCTCACTATTTTTTATATTCCAAATGGGTTTATTTTAAGCCAACAATAATTCTAGAACATGTTTGAATGAAAACTAAATATTTATTATGCACAAAAATCAGTTGAGAGAAAAGTATATTGACTATGTACTAAAAAAGTATGAAAAATAGGTAAAATTAATGGGTTAAAGTACCAACTTCAAGCTCTCTTGTGCATTTGTCAAAGATTAGACACAAAATATTATACATCCGTGGCCTGTGCCAGTAGCTTTCTATTGATATCAAATATATTGATATAGCTCCAAATTTGACTACTCATTGGGCAAAACTGTTAGATACATACAATTTTCCTGAGCCCAAAGAAAAGCTCGCAAATTTTACGTCTAACCAAAAAAAGTATATAATATGTTCACATAACTCACTATTTTTATTCTAAATGGGTTTATTTCAAGTCAACAATAGTTCTAGAACATGTTTGAATCAAAACCATATATTTATTATACACAAAAGCTGAGAAAAAAGTATTTTGACTATTTACTGGAAAAGTATGAAAAAAGGTCAAATTAGGGTTGAAATACCAACTTAAAGCTTTCTTGTGCATTTGTCAATAATCAGACATAACATGTGAGATATGGTCAATTTTCCCGAGCCTGAAGAAAAACGAGCTGATTTTACGTCTAACCAAAACAGCGAGTAATATGTTCACATAACTCATTATTTTTATTCCAAATGGGTTAATTTTAAGTCAACAATAGTTCTAGAACATGTTTGAATCAAAACTAAACATTTATACTATACAACAATCGGCTGAGAAAAAAGTATTTTGTCTATTTAGTGAAAAAGTATGAAAAATGAGTAAAATTACGTGTTAAAATACCAACTTAAAGCTATATTGTGTATTTGTCATTGATCAGACACAAAATATTTTACATCCATGTGAAAGCCTGTGTCATATGTGAGGATAATAAATAATTTAAAAAAATTATTTAAATAGAAAATTACCACAATTTTAGCAAACAATCACTTCATACGCAATATTTCAAATTGCGGTTTGCGATTTTGACGGTACTAGTGTTTCAAGGGTTTTTACGATACTTTTGGACAGGATGATTTTTGTAAGACGCGCAGATTCTGATTCCTGAGAAAATTTCACTATAGGTGGAACTCTTAGATCGTATGGACCTTTCAACACAAATAAAGCCCCCCTAGCTCTGTGACTAAATGAGTTTCAAAAATGCCACATGAAGAAAAAATAGTTATGTTGTGTTATCTTGTGTGTTGCAAGTAAAAATCCACATTAAAAAAACCCCACTTAACATCAACAAATACATCTACGGGTGTATTATGCACAAGTCCATGTGAAAATGTAAACACATTAAAGTAATGTCGCTATGAAGACGCTCGTGAATCATGCCTCACATCTCTGACATATATTGTGGAAAAGATAAAGTGCTGACACGAACCACACAACGAGCTCCAGGTGATATCTGGTGAGGGAATTAGTCGTTTGTGGGCAATATGAGCGATTCTAGGCATTATCACACCAGCTGTGTAGTGTAGATACAGCAATAAAAAAATACTGCTTCGAGACTGCACAACTTGTATCTGAAACAGTCCACCCCCAATGGCTACATATCAGGATGGACATATCTGGCAAAATACATTAAATGTTTGCCTTAAACGTCCCAATCCATATAAGATAAACGGGTGCATGTGCTGGATGACTCTTCCAGAGCTGCATTCAATTACCCACAAAACTTGTTGTCCAGAGTCCTGTATATAATATGTAAACAGATTGAGCTTATATTAGGTATATATGCATGTGTGATCTTTTTATATATGAAGGAGGTGATCGTGCACTTCAGGTGGGATAATGTCACAATAGCATCACCTTATATAGCTGGCTATTTAAACAAAGCTATCTGGAACAATTGGAACAATTTATGTAAAGCGATATCTTGTAGCAAAATATAGTGTATGTTTTTGTTAAAAGTGTTAAGAAATTGGAGACCCTTAAATTTTTATATGTGAAGCATCGCCTTTTAGCTGTTATAAACTTGAATATTTAGATATGGTATATATAAATATGAGGAGATATTATTGAAGAAGGTATAAAATATGCCATAATTGACAATGTTAGTGAAATCACGGGATGTAATCACAATATTTTCATTCCACTTTGGTCATGGCGGTCATTTTTAAAATATGCAGATTAGGATAATTTACGGGTTTGGTTACATAACGTTTTATCTTCAATGGAGAAAATGATTTGAATATGATGTTTGCGGCCATTTTGAATTCCGTTATTCTAATTTGGACGGTTTTGGGCTTCTATAATAATTATATTAATATATCCAAATATATTAAGATACAGTTACACGAGTCATAGAAATAAATAAAATAGCAAAATACGGAGAACAAATCGAGATTTAATGTGAACAAAAAACATTTTCAGTTTTACTTTGCCGCCATTTTGAAATTTATTTTATTATATAAATTTCTATTCGTAGGCCTATAATGTATTTTTATCTTTATCAATTACAGCCTACTTCCATTTGACTTTTCAAAAGGATTAATTTTGAAAATGTATATATTTATGCATATGCCTATATCTGTACTACGCCACATGAGTAATTTGTTCATGCTTTTTGTATATAATGTTTTTAATCTTGAGGGCCCCACGGTGGATGATCTTTGCTCAGTGGGTATGCAATAGTACTTTTTGACCTGTATTATGTATTTGTCACCATCTTGAAATAAAGTTATTATTATTATTATCATTATTATTAGTATGCAAATTAGGACATTTACGGGTCATAATCGATTGGGGTGTTCCTCTTATATGATTTAGGAGATGAAAAGACACCCGTGTGTGGAATTTTGTACTTTTATCACAATCTGAACACTTTGGTGGATTTGTGAACCTTAGCATCTCTACTACAACGGTCGCTCATTTACTGAGACAGTCGCTCGCAGATAAATCAATGAATCTAGTGATCATACGATTCACTGGGTGCTGTTCACTACATAAAAACCATTACGTGCTTTTTATAGCTTGGGTCACCACTGATTATTGTTTGATCAGCAATTTTATGTTTATGTGGTTTTGGGTGCCTGTTGTAGAATTCGTGGCTCGAGTGGGGGGGGGGGGGCAGGGATCTCTTGAGTCAAAATATGAGATGAAGTGTTCACTTCTGAATGAAAGTGTGCCTTTTGGCGCACATGTTGGTAAGATCTTGCTCTACAGGAATTGTAATGAAGAAAGTTTGCACGTCTAGACATTGGCCGCCATCTTTGATTTCAAAATGGCCGCTACTATATTCACAACTAGAGAGCTAATGTGCACATGTCTGGATGATTGGTAGACTAAAAAGGACTCACTAAACCGATATCCTAATATCATTATCTCGCTCTCGGGTTGTGTCACTGTGCTTCCCAGCAACACGTTATATTACACGAGCATTGGCTCAATGGAGTTTCAATACGTCAGGAGCCAGGCAATAATTGAACCATCGTTGGTGTAATTGCATTGAGCGATAAGCTATACCAATTAGATATCACTTTTTTAATTAAACCCCTAAAGTGTCCCCCTTGTTCACTGTTAGCGACTAAAATCACGCCTCACTGATTTGGGAACACATACCCAGCACAGGCAAACCCAGATATAATTACCACATTTTAAGGTTAACACCATTGATTATAATACTTACTATACAAAACATATAAATCAATTTGGTAACACAACCATTATATAGGCCTACAAATGGTATATGTCATATTTGCTAAATGTTAAATAAAAATTTAGCAAAATGGTATTGAAGATAAACACTATTGCATTAACATGATTAAGTTTAATATATCATTTTTGTACACAACAGGTGGACTGCCATACTCATTATTAAATGTATAAGGTTGTTAGATTAAAAATAAATAAATGTTCAATATGATTAGTATTGTTCAATTCGTTTTGTTATCTTGTGAAATAAATTGGATTTGAATAGTATTTCATCAAATCAAGGATCGTTGATCAAATATTCCAAATAAGAGATCAAAGCAAAATACAGGCTCTTTCAAAAAGTTAAATATAAATACAAATAAGCAAAATTAAAATGGAAATACGCAAATACAAATACGTATTTGCCCCTATCCCTGCTAAACATGCTAAAAGTAAATCATATTTTCACATCCCGATTTACTCCATATTGAACAAACACCGATTTCGTATTTCATAGAATTTCTATTTCAAATATAACTCTGAGAGGCACATTATTTGTACATTATTATTGTAATAATTCATCAGCCTGATGACGAATTTTACAATATATATCCCAGAAAAGTACAGTCAAAAACACTTAAAGGGACTGGCCCAGGCTAAAATCATCAACAAATCGGTGCTTTTATTTTGGCTTCTTAATATGACCATATGATGTAAACATGTCCGTAGACTAGAACTGCAAAAGTTAAATTTTTTGCTGCGCATTCACCAGTTAGGCTAGATATAGAGACGAAATTCCTGATTTCTAATTATTGACAACCTTGTTAAAAATTAGAAATACGGGAATTTCGTCTCTATATCTAGCCTAACTGGTGAATGCGCAGCAGAATTTTTTTTTACATTTCGCAGTTCTAGTCTATGGACATGTTTACATCATATCGTCATATTAAGAAGCCAAAATAAAATCACCGATTTTTTTTATGATTTTAGCCTGGGCAGGTCCCTTTAACTGAGTCGTAGGTACACTATTTAAAGTAAACTAAAGAAATGGTCCATGAGGACGATTTGTACCATCAAGTAGAAAGCACGTCCAGAGTCCCTGAGGACCATTTGTACCATCAAGTAGAAAGTACATTCAGAATCCCTGAGAACCATTTGTAACATCAAGTAGAAAAACACATCCAGAATCCCCGAAGATCATTTGTACCATCAAGTAGAAAAGCACATTCAGGGTCCCTGGGGACCATTTGTACCATCAAGTGGAAAAACAAACCCAGGGTCCATGAGGACCATGTGTACCATCAAGTAGAAAAGCACATCCAGAACCCATGAGGATCATTTGTACCATCAAGTAGTTTCAACGTCATGGCTCAGAAAAAAACGCAAACTAAAAAACATCAAACTGGGTCAGAGTACAGTAATGAAAGTTAACCAATTAAAGAACAGTAACCCCAAATGCACATATACATGATCTAGAACACCTGATCATTCTCATAAATTTGGTAATAATCCATCAAGTATTCTTTATCACTAAGAAAATATGTTAACACCAACACATGTTCACACCGATTATTATGAACAGTGAAGTGCATGGTTGTTTTAGTTATAACGAACTTTGAAGGTTTCGTATGGTGGCCATCTTCACTATAACAATGACACTTTTATTCGTTGAGCACCAAAATATTGGTATAGCTGCTAAGATCAACTCGCTAGCTCTTCTACTTTACGATATATAACACAAATTAGCTTGCATATGGCGGTCATTTTAAATTTTAAGATGGGTTTGCAAATTTGTATCTAATTTTTGAAGATGAACACTGATGAAAGTCTAAACTATGTGTGTGCCAAAATTCACCCTTTTATCCAGAAGTGCACACCCAATTACCTAAGTCCCCCACCATTCATCATATGCGTGAAGGTTAGGACCTACCAATAGGGCCTAAAATTAGACTAAATGTGACCTAGATATTGATCCAAGGTTAAGTCATTCTGTAAAGATGGTAATCGGATGAAATATGCAAATTATTCGGAGTGAAAAACTAATATGTATATAATAACTAGGACCATTCGTTGTAACGTCAATAGTTTTGGTCGAAAGTATTTGTTCAAACTAATTATATATATATGGGTAATTTCTAAACAGTGGGGGAAGTTAAAGGGCAATCATACAGCTTACCTTTTACTACACAGTATTCACGACCAGCGGGTAGTTCAAGCACATCCAATACAGCCCAATTAGCTTCTGAAAATGTAATAATAAATTACTTTACGCATTACTCCACTATTTTTTTGAGAATAAAAAGTTACCGTCAAAAATGTAGATATATCCCAGAAAAGTATTCATTTTTTTTCAAAATAAAAATAGTAGATAAGAATACAAATATTTTTAATATAATTTTCAATTCTTATGGCATTGTTCAATGACATCGGTCAACAATAAAAACAAATATTACCAGATAACTACGATACCCTTCGTAGGCTTATTATTACTGGCTCGACGTCTGTTACTTGAAATGTACATCAGTTACCGCTGTTTGCCTTTGCTCAGCAGTATAGAATTTCTCACCAGTAGTTGTTTGAGAAGCTCCCTCGGATTGGCTATAGAGAATACGTGGCGTTGTGCTGGATCTCTCATATCGACACAGCTGAGAGTCTGTACAACCTGGGTCGTGCGGATAAATGAGAGCAAACCACAACCTGGTGCTAGAACAGTCACCGCTGCCATCTCTCGCCATAAAAACCTTTTCCACCTCCTCCAGGCTATTACAAACACAGTAACAGATCACGTGTGTACGAGGTTCATTGATTAGATGTTGACGACTGATAGTGAAGTAATATTGACTTTTAGGGTGGAAAAATTGAGGACAACGACCAAAATTGCCAGGGATGTTTCAAATGCCCCATAAAAACATTTTGGAAAGTTTCCCGACATACCCGGGGGTGGAAGGTACCTAATTGGCATATTTCCAAGATGGCCGCCACCATGAATACCATGACCATAACATTTGAACCAAAAGAGCTAGAAACACTGTCAATATTTCTAGTCCCATCAAATTAGGGTTGGGGTTTTAAAGTGACAATAAGGTCATTTGGGGCTATAATATACTAATGTAATGTCTAAAATGCGCAAATTTAACATAGTGAGCACTCATCTGTTCGTGGTGGTGGTAGTAGTAGTAGTAAATTATTACTTCACTTTTCGGCACAAAGGGTCATTTAAGTGACATTATTATACGATAAAAACGTTGTTGTAAATGGATGAGATGATTGATGTACAGATGATGATGTGAGGGTGAGGGTGAGAAAGACAAGTGAGATAAAATAACGTATGACAATCATTGTATGTATTTATAATGGATTTTAACGAGAACACCAAAGAGCAGCATTTGAGCAATAACCACATTTTGATAATCAATTGCTCCATGAATCTGCAGCAGATGATAATGTATCTAAATATAGGCCTAGTGTATCTAAATATGAGTATACCTAACTCACCAGCGAACTATATCCCACACAGATGTGATCTGTCAGTCACCAGGCTGTGTCCACTTACACTTCAATTCTAATCCATGTCATCAAAAAAGGGGCCACTCGTACATGTCTCCAACACACGTGCCACACATACATTCTGCACTTTGAAGAAGCTATTTTACAGTTGCAAAATACCAGGTCGATCAGGCTTGGGGGGGGGGGGGGCAGATGAGTTTTTTGAACCCACTGGAACACTGGAAGAAGTAGGGGCTGGTGAGGCTAAAAGTCACAGGGGCTTGAAGTCACATGCATGTTACTTGTTCTCTGTGGGTAAATGCCATTATATGACGTCACCCACAAGTTTACAAATCATTTTCTAATCTATACATAATATTCCCTGTGTTCCACAAGAACACAAAGACAGAAATGTAACTAAGTGTTCTATCTTTTGAAACATAATTTCAGAGTTGGTAAAAAGACTTTATCAACATTTTCGGTTATTATCTCAAGGTCGTGTTGGAGCTTAACCTTTACATAGATGCTGTATTTGGCATGCATTATGATTTATATCCAAACCCAATGATATTCGGAAATTGTAAATATGAACTGCGCTGCACACCATGGGGTTAAAAGTCACAGCCACAGGGCTAAAAGTCACAGGCGATGACTTTAAACCCCAAGGGTAGAAAACGTTGTCATCATATAACCTGAGACGAAATATATTTTCAGAAACCCATTAGAATATGTCATCTGCAAGCTGCCAAGGCGATTCCAGGGAAGCTTGAAGATGACAGAAAAGCATTATGATGTGAACACATATATTTATTCTCCGAAAATATGTTTCCGTCCATATTTGACAATAAAGTAGAATGTAATTCACAATAAATGGTTGTAAAAGACAAAGCAAAGAAGCTGACCTGTAATTTGACAAAATATCCCTACTACATGTACGTCCTGTTCATTTTTTGTCGATGACAATAATGTGACTTTTTACCACAGTCGCTTTATTCCTTGTGACATCTAACCCCACTGTACTCTCATACACTGTGACTTTTGCCCCGGTGCTGTGACATTAAACGCCATACCGGGGTTAAATATCACCAGCTCACCAGCAGGGACACACGTTTTTTTAGCAGTTTTGTTTAATGTTCGTTTCAAAGAAATGTACGTTGCGTAGCTAAGATATGTGCCTAAGCTTTGCCATTGCCAACTGGTTCTTGTTAAACACATGGAATATATGTGAACTTGTTGCTATTTTTTGTGACTATTAGCCCCACATTCCCCTACGTCTGCTTTTCCCAACACTACACTGTAGACAATAAGGTTCATTTCCACGACACTGTTGATTCGCCATAATATTATATGCT
Source organism: Flabesymbios commensalis (assembly GCA_964017125.1). Taxonomy (NCBI): domain Eukaryota; kingdom Metazoa; phylum Annelida; class Polychaeta; order Terebellida; family Flabelligeridae; genus Flabesymbios; species Flabesymbios commensalis. Next base: position 20,472,578 of record OZ024912.1, read on the forward strand.
GCTTGGCTGAAGCGGGCGTGGGAGGCGAAGGGGCAAGATCAATAACTTTGTCCACACACTGCTTTTCATCATTTGCTTGAGTTTGAAAAATCGTGCAGTATTTATTGGGAACTTCTCAGCAACATACAAGGCAAGGAAGCAGCGTTCACCTGCAATAGCAATTTCTTATTGTGATAAAACTTTGTTGTAAAATATTGCTATCTCTGCTCTTAGGTTAGGTCTCTTTCTCAGAAGACTGCATGCCTGAGCCCTACCTCGACGATATACTGCAAATGTTGTGTCTGTCTCAGTGAAAGCATGAACAAAATGAGTCCCACCCTTGAACCCTTTCAAGCCTGACTTTACATTGTCATCTTCATGCACTACAAGCCGAGAATTGCTGTCGCAATTCTCGACTTGTAGTGGATGAAGATGATTTTAAGTGAGTGAAAAATTTAAGAAAATTGCCATGTACTGGTAAACCAGTTTCATGAAAATTTCCATTCTAAAACCCTTGCTTGTAGGAAAATGAAAGTTTTTTCAGGGATGTAAAATGATGCTTTAATGCATCGTGAGGGCTTAAAGGGTTAACACGCCCGGGAAAGCTTCTAGCTTGCCATAATACACTTTGTCTCCAGTCCACCTTGCAGACAACATTAACACCATGATCGACATGACTGTACCCATGTGCTGTGTTAACGATTAGGTTAATTGAGCAGCTCGGTAGGTCATAATTCCAGCTGCATTAACCCGTTAACCGCCAGTGCCGCATATATTTGGGTCTTCATTTTGTATTAGCACCACCTTTTAAACATGTTAAAGTTTAAATGTGTCATCAATCAGCAATATATGAAAACAGCTGACCTCCATTTTGTCAAATCTAAATAATTTTCACTCACTTGAAGTTGTGGATCGCGTCAGCGAGACACAACTTCAAGGGGGTGGAAATTCAGATTGAATAATTTGGCGGTTAAAGGGTTAAACTCAAACATGTCAAATGAAAACAACGTTTACAATGACGTCTTAATAGTTATGGTCATTCTCAAGAAATCCCCCCCCCTCTGCATGGTAGATGTGTTATTCAATGGGGATACAACTACATCTGCAGAATTAACTTTACTGGGATTATTTTTTGAGTACCTTGGACCGAGCTTCTTAGAACCGTATCCACCTTAAAGAAAGAATGACAAAGAAATTTGGGATTTTTTATTGTACAGCACATATATTACATATGCATACGGACATACGAACAAGGTGTATTCCACACAACAGCATACAGAAGATGCCCTCCATCGATGACTGTAGGAACAAGCCTGGAGTTGATGGGACACCTAAGTGGAAATTCAAATAATGCGATTTAAAGCTGCCTCTGCCGTTTTACGCTTGGACACTACACCAAGAGGGAAGGGGTGCGAAATTGACAAATTGATTTTGGACATATCACCGTAATTCTTTGCTGATTTGAAGAATATAAAGAATCCTGTTGAGCATCTGCTCCTCATCGACACCACCGACCTGGCTTGCATTGAAAATTCAAACATATCCATGAATATTTTAAAAGCACAACAAATTGGTAAGCCAAATTTCATCAAAATTTGACCCTGAGTTCTATTTTGTTTACAAAATGGCTCATTTTGACCTATAATCGACTTCAAACTTATGAAAAGAGCCCAGAAATAAAGTCCGCACTTTCAAATTAGTATAAGTAGATATATTGGACATGTTTCTTACTCTTCTAGTTCAAAAGTTATGGTTTTTGTCTTTCTGGGGGCGGCCATCTTGAAAATATTCACCTTCCACCCCCAGGAAACTTTCTCAAAAGCTTGAAAGGGGTGTTTAGAGCATTCTTGCCAATTTTGGTCTCTGTCATCAATTATTACTACCTTTATGATAGTATTGACTAATATTACTCCACTATGAATGTATCTTTACCATGTTTCATCAAGACAGAGGAGCTTACGTGATTTCCGGTTTCATACGAACGGTAATATCCTGGGCATTACAACAGTATTTTTCTCTATTGCAAGTTGGATAATTGGTAATTCAAAATCTATTAGCACTGCTATATTCATAGATGTATTATTATCCAAAACATTTTTTTCGATTGTAAATGTCAAGAAGTAGATCGTGGGCTGCTAATGGATGTAGGTTTACATGTAGGTGAATTAATGTAACTGTTCTAAAGGCCCAGTAACACATACCATCACGCACGTCCAGCGCACAAAAAATGAAAAAAAATGGTCAGGGCGTTGTGATTAGCTGGTCGTGCGTTAGAGTTCGCTGATGATTCGACGATAACGCCAGGTGAACGTTATTCATTTATTTTTTGCGTCAACCTCTGCGCACATTTTCTGCATGTTAAAAAATGTGAGCGTTTTTTCACGTGTAAATGTAGACGCAAGCAAGGAGGTCAGACCAGCGCCAGTCTAACGTTAGGCAAAAGTGGAGCACACGCTCTAAATTCGTTGTGTTTTTGTGGGGTTTTCGTTGACCGAGGTTTGTCCCAGTCAGATATAAACGACGCACAGTCCACGCATGACAAAATAAAAAAAACATTTTTAAAGTCCGGATTGTGAAAAACGTCACAAGCTGGTAGCGGATGCACAGGGTGTTTTCAACACAAAGGGCAAATGAACAGCGCTTTAATGCTAACGCGTTGGGCTCACACAGCGCGTTTTAAACCCTAGAGTGCTAATATCGATGATTCTAGTAATTTATATCAGTTTGTTTTGTGCATATGCAACCATTTTTAAAAGAAAAAATATGCCCTAAATTTATGATCACACTATAATGATGTTTGGACTTAATTTCGATAAATTATTTTGAACACACCCACTTCCTTTGGCGATTACTGTGTGTACAAAAATATGCGTAGGGTTAGAGCAGTGCGCTCCACAAGTAACGAGTGCTGACGCACTACCGACGGATGGCCGACGCTCTGGCAAAAAATAATCAATTTTCAGTGCGTGGGTCGTGCGTCGACTATGTGTGACTGAGTCTTACACCTAGATAAAAACTAAAAAATGCCGGCACTGAGCGCGCATATAGCGCCCTTCCAACGTGTTCCTAGAGCATGTCCAGCGAGCATATAATGTATATTTGGCGTGCTAAATGCGCGATGTACTCGCTAACTTTGTCGCCCTGCTAGCGCGCAACGCGGTGGCAAAACGCTGTCTATTCGCTGATTTATACACCTGTTTTATTTATAACATTCGTCTTAAACTCGCTGGCGCTTCTAATATCCTGACAAAATTCATGGACGCACAACGACGCACTGCTCAATTTTTTGTCACTCAAGGCGTGGGCTGTGCGTGGTGAATGTGTGACTGGGGTATAAGCGTAGCATAAAGTCGGCCACCATTGAATTAACATTAATTTTGCCCGTAGTTCTGGAGTGTACATCCATAATGTAGTATATTCTTACTTTACCAGTGAGCAGAATTCACGTCTTACCTGTGAAAAATAAATTCTGCTGAGGGAGATCCCATTATATCTCCATATGAGGAATCTATAACATTGGTTTGGTTAAAGTATTCCCCAGCGGTTGTCCTCGTCGTGTCAAACTCAACAAAGGCAACCTCAGCACCCCATTTGATAAATGAAAATCGGAGCTGCAACATCATAATAATTACAATTGAACAATTAATTAATTGATTACTCAATTAGTTCGGAAACAGAAAGTCAGAACTCGGTTTTTTTAAGTGGGCATTCGAAAGCTAGAAGCTAGAAGACGAAATTCTGAAGTTGGAACTTGTATGTTAAAGTCGAAACTCGTAAGTCGGAAGTTGAAAATCGAGTATAACACAAATACAATGTCGGTATAAATATAACAATATGTTATTGTGCGAGGGCCAAATATTGTAGATAATAGATCACTGTTTAATTAAATAAACATTAATGCTATTGTGTGAGTGCCATGTCCTGCGTGAATGGCATACATAATTTGTATCCGTAAATTGTATTGTTATTACATCACTAAGTCTGCAACACTCTATAATATCAAGGAATCTACGGGCACATAGCGACTGTGCGTGCATGGTCACATGGCTCGGAGTTACTTGTTTCGCGGACCTCTACATTTATTACATTTACCTGTGATTATGTTTCATTTTTAAAGTACTATATAATCCTTAACGTCGTTTTACTACATCACTGTACATACTCCAGTACCATAATTATGTATTTGTATATATCTTTAGGTTTCTACGCTTTCCACAGTGTCTTTTTTGCTGTCATATATGATTTGTGGATCATACATAGTAGTTATTTTATCTCTGGTTTTGGTGCGAGAAACAAAATGATAGACCCCTTACGTTCACATATATTGTTCAAGTAGTAATCAATTATCTGTTATTTTATCGCAATATCCAGTGTTTTACTATGGCAATGCCTTTTAACATGATTATAACTCTGTATGTGATACCACGTAAATTGTCGTGTGATTTTAGCAAATTAACCATATTGTATATACATGTACCTATATTCTATCACTTTTATGACAAGTAAGTCAGTAATGACTTTTCTTTATGTCAATAAATATCTATCTATGATTTTAACATAAAAAAATGGTCAACAGTAAGAGCCATGACATGAACTTTTCATATATAAGGTATATGTATGCTACAGTAATTTAAATATACAAATTATAACAGTTAAATGATTGTTTTATGTATTGCGCTAATTTTTTGCGCAATAAATCTGTATGCGGGGACATCACATTTTGAAAATTAATAGTATTTGGGTTTGATAAACAATATGTGGGTAGGAACTTTCTACGTATATTTTTGAATACTGAACATTCGAGTATCAAGTGAAACTCATCACAAAATTTGTTGGAGTTACAAAATGTACACAATCTATTTTCGCGGAGAACGTTGTTATATCTGTCTGTTTCTACTGGGAGCTTATGATTAGATGTTCGAAATCTACAAACAATTTTTCTGAGATATGGTGATAACATGCAAAGGTATTGTTCTAATTCGAATGTATGTTTGTAGGTTCTATAAAAGACACATTTAGGTGAATTATTCACAGTTGATAACCAATCTTGGATATACTGATCGTTAAGTCTCTTTTTATTAATTAAAGGAACTGAGGCCATTTCAGACGGACCCTGTAATAGCCATAAAAACGAGAAACCTGTATTGTCAAAAAATGCTGATATATATGATAGCCATTTGGATGTATATACATTATTTACATGAAATGAATATAAAATATCATACATTATGCTGGACAGTTTTTTTCCATTTTGACACATAAGTGTCTACTAGGCTATTGTAGGCCTGTTATCATTATAGAACAGCTCGGACATAGTGTAATGCTGATGTTAATAATAATTGTAATACTAATTTTATTACTAAATGTTTATATTTTTGTGTAAATACTCCGTTATGAAACTTTGATGTCAACATTGAAACGCCTTATTTACACATTCAATTTAAAAATAATAATAAAGCGTGTACGTTTAATTGAGAAAATAAAGTTTATTTTTGTAATATTTTATCTTTTCTGTTGTTAGCAATTATTTGTTCGAGATTTCATTCAAGTCTTGATGAAGTTAAAGACAGAGAATAAATATTCCGTACTATATTATGGACTATTGTACTGATTTAGGGAGCGATTGATTGAAAAATTATCTTGAACTAAGAAATTATCTTAATCATATGTAACCGCAATGACTTGACTTTTTTTATGTATTTCATATGTATGTGTGATTCAAGTTGTAGAAAGTGCATTCTGCTCGCCCCCCCCCCCCCAAAAAAAAAACCTGTCGAGATAAGATTTGATTTTCCAAGGGTATTATAATTGTATAAATGAATGTTTGGCTAATGCTCAAGTCGCACACAGGGCTTTTTCGGGTAAAAAAAGAGATACGGCCGGCACTTACGGTCCGTCCGCCAAAAAAACGAATCGAGCGGTATGGGACTTAGCACACCGCCAGCCGAACGGTCGTCGACCGCGGGTATTTTTTAATTTTTTTTAACATGTTTGAACACTTTTCACGCGCGGTCCGCCGAACCGTAGATGGATGGCATCATGCACAAGTGGGCTAAACCACATTAAAAAACAATGAAAATATATGTCATTGATAGCAACAACTTGATCTATATAAAAGATTCACATTCAGGGTCAGACCATTTGGTCACTAGTTTTGTTACCTTTTTTTGTTAATTTGTATTTATTCGTTTTATCATGTACTTCATGTTGCAGCGTTGCAAACTCGTCAAAATGTGGGTTAGCCCACTTGTAGACAGGGATATATCCTAACCAATCTAATAAACATGTCTGTCAAACTTTTCTCAACGGTTTCTATTGTATTTTTTCCCGTAGATTTCAAATCTGCCAGATACCATTCGAGATTTTGCATATTTAATTAGCTAATTTGCATATTTCCAAAATGGCCGCAGAAAAAAAGTAATCGGTTATCAATACAGTTCCGACAATCCTAGAAATGTGTTTTTTTGGCCCTAAGTTCGGTTTTTGAGATCCCATAATGCAATTTTGACGACAATATTAATTTTGGGGTCATTGGAAGGTCATAGGTCACGTGACCATTGAAATACAATATCCAACATTCACGTTTTAGCAAAAAGTGCACAACTTGACCAATTTTGGATGAAATTATGGTTTGAATGCCTGATAATATATATTTTGATGGCCGCCATAATTCAAAATGGCCGCCAGCCGAATCCAAAATCAAGATATCTTAGTTTCTGGATATCATATCTAAGCGATCTTAGTGGCATGATTAAGGTTTTTTGTACCAAGGAATACAATGCCGAACATCATTATACTGTCAAATGATTTTTTAGAGGCTTTTGAAGTGTTTTTGATCTCTATGGTTTGATATTTTGGCAAAATTGTGTGATCCATCTACGCCACCATAGTTATATTTGAATGACTTCCTCCCAGAATGAGTTTATCATCCGCACACTGTTCTGAATTCACATACTAACATGATATAAAGTTAAACCATATAAATTACATGTGTATGACAGCGACAAATAAACATCATTTACATTATAATACGGCACTGTTATGATGTAGAGTATGTAAACTACTACCCAGGGGGCTAACATCATATTTTCTGGAAAACTGACAGTCTGATACGGCGTGTTGTAAAAGGTTGGGCACCTGAAATGATATCTACATATATTTAGGATCACAACCTAGGTGCACAACCTTGCAAATCGACTACTGGAAATTGACAGGAGGCCAATAATGGCGGCCATTACCGAGAAACCTTAATTTGTCAATATCTCGGTCAATATTTAAAATAAATTGCTTTTAAAGTTGTCTAAACCTTATCTTTTTAGGGTCAAGGATCAATATAGAGCCAACCCTGAAGTGATTTTAGGTCTTCTTAACAAGACAAAGCCATGCATTTGATAGTGTGAAATTAATGTTTTGCGCTAGATATTATTAATCTCGTTTGATAAGAAAACATTTGATGTGATAACAATGGTAAGTTTATTAATTATAAGCTAACAAAGTATTAATCCTTGTTGTGTTACATCAGTTCTTACAATAATCACTTCAAAACATAATTAGCCTTATGTTACATGAAACAAAAAATAAGAGCGCTGAAAATAATACTGTCGGAGGAACTAGTGTTTGCAGGAAGCAACATGCACACAACTACATTGTATATCGATTACAAGATTTTTGAAAGTGAGTGTGCTTAAAAAGTATATGATGCAGTTATGCTATTTAATTATAAGGATTATGTGTTGTGTTGTGTAAAGCTAAATTTGCTTGGGGATCACCGACAGTCACATCATAATTAGCAGGGATTTCCCTTTTCTCACACTAGCAGTTCTTGTTGCAACCCTTCTTGCAGGGATGAAATTTTGTGAATCATATGTGGTGGCGACGGTGGGTTTGTACATGTAGACTGAGCAGGAATCAGCTTGCCATTTTCTACAACTCATCCATAGTCCTAAGGCTTGAGGATGGCTTGGCTGCATGCTTTATATGCTGTTGGAAAACATTTTCATTGGGTGGCAACAACTTCAGCAGTGTTGACTTATTAACATTATTTAGGAACGTTTTGTCTCTGCGCGTATCTATATCACAGCCTTATCTTGTTGAAATATGAGTTCACAAAAAGCTGCTGTGACTGGTCACAAATATATATCGTGATTTCAATGAGAGCACCATAATCAGCAAAGTCTACCAGTGTAGTTATATCATTCAGCCAATTTTAACATGCCAGTAGAGAATGAATAGCCGATGGTATCTCGTCCGTTGATAATGTGAATAAATGACAGTGCCCTAAAGTTTGCATGACCCATTGCAGCGGCAAAACTCGTGAATAGATAGCTGTCTTGAGATGAACGTCCAATCACCAAATATACAATGCAATGTATGTGACTGTAATTAGTACACTCTGTTTTATCCACCACCTAAGTGAAATTCAGTTGAACAAATGGAAAGATCACTTTGTTCCTCCTGGTACCATGTCTGACATAGAAAAGCAGGAAAGCGAGTCTTGTTGGAACAAAACTCTTGAAAACCACTTGGATCGCTCCCTGTTAGCTATTTTGCTATGTTCAGCAGAGCTTCTGGTCTTGATGTGAAAGAAATGGTGTCCAAAGCTGCCATTACTTTGAAGATCATAATTATAGGAAGCTCTTGTCACCCATGAATGACTAGACTCAGAACCAGAAACCAAAATAGTATATAAGCGAAATTGATTCGTCTGACAAGTCTTATGACATTTCTACTCTTCGGCAAAGAACACACAAAAAGTAAGTGGTGGAGACAATAACATTAATAACTTTATTGGTGAGCATGAATGTAGCACCCTCCATCAGTGTTCGCAGAAAACGAAAATAGCATGATAGCTGATGATGCTATGGTGCTCATATTGAAATAACGGTAGATGTGTATGACCAGGCAAAGTAGGTTCCTGTGAACACATAATCCAACTTCGAAGGCTGTGATATAGCTATATATACTCCGATTCATCAAGTTTTATAATAACAAATCACTGCTAAAATTACTGCCACCCTCTTGCTTTAGAACATCATCTAAAGCGGGCAGCATTGGCAACAGCACTTGACAAGTCAGCTTACATCGCCAAGCTTACCTGCAAGCCCGAGGACTATGGACGGGTTGTATAAAATGATAAACTGATCCCAGGTATATCTACAAACCCACCAAGGCCACCATATATGACACACACAATGACACGTGGCTGCAAGAAGTGTTGGAACAAAAACTGCTGGAGTAAGAGAAGAAAAATCCCCTGCTATGTAGAAGACTGTCAGAGATATCTAAGCAAAGGTAGCTGCGTACAACACCTTGAGACCTTGATGACGTGAGCGTGGGGTGATAGGGCATGGTGGGTTACTGCCCGATGTTCTGGGCATGTCTAGCGGATTTATCCTCAGACATGCCGAGACAATCAAAGACTTAAGTTTTGATATGCAATTTAATGCTGAAACACGGAGGCCTTTAGCACAGCTCCGCTATCCTCTGGTCGGATAGTCCTCAAGAGTCACAATAGTTGACGGTAACTCCATTCATCCCACATGAGAGACCTAATGTCAAACACTATTGCCTGTAGTTTAGGCTCTAGCATGGCCAACATCAGTGCCTGTACTGATGCGGGAGCTGCATTGGTACCACTATTGAGTGGAGGAACAGGCTACCCCGCTGGCAATCCACCACAATATTATAGCCAGCCACGTGTAAGCTGCAGCTTCCCCAACATGCAACAGACGGGACGGATCCCAAATGACCCTCCCCAGGTGGGTGCGAAAAGTACTACTACTAGCAATCATCCCAGTACCCCTTATATCACTGCAAGGGCTAATACTTATTCTATTATCAAGTTTTTGATCAATAAACATTATCATTGTTATGACATCGAACGCTTATGATGTTTTCTTATCAAAAGTGATTATTAATATACAGTGTGAAACATTATTTCCAAAACATAAAAGCAGAATTGTGTGTATATAGGCCTACTAGTATACATATTAACAAGACATAACATCACTTCAGGACTGGTTTTATATTGATCCTTGACCCTGAAAATATTTTTTCGGTTTTTCGGTAATGGCCGCCATCATTGGCTTCCCGCCAATTTCCAATAGTCGATTTGCAAGGTTGTGTGTGCACCGAGGTTGTGATTCTAAATATATGTAGATATCATTTCAAGTGCCCAAACTTTTACAACACGCCGTGTCAGTTTTCCAGAAAATATTATGTTTACCCCTAGGGTAGTAGTTCTGGGTAGTAGTTCTACATACGCTACAAAATAACAGTGCCCTATTATAATGTAAATGATATGTCTATTTACCTCATTTATTGCTGTCATATACATGTGATGTATATGGTTTTACTTTAGATCATGTTAGCATGTGAATTTAGAACAGTGTGCGGATGATAACCTCATTCTGGGAGGAAGTTATTCAAATATAACTATGATATAACACAATTTTGCCAAAATATCAAACTATAGAGATCAAAAAGACATCAAAAACCATTTGAAAGTATAATGATGTCTGACATTGTATTCGTTGATCCACAACACCCCAATCTAGACACTAAGATGGCTTAAATATGATATCTAGAAACTCAGATATCTTGATTTTAGGCTCGGCTGGCGGCCATTTTGAATTATGGCGGCCATCTTGTATCAATGAATATAGTCTTGTGTATGAGATGTAACTTTCTGAAATTAAATATATAATATCAGGCTTTCTAATCATCATTTTATCCCCAAAAAGTCCATTTGTGCACTTTTTGCTAAAACGTAAAGGTCGGATATTGTATTTCAATGGTCGCGTGACATATGACCTTCCAATGACCCAAAAAATAACATTGTCGTCAAAATGGCATTATGGGATCTCAAAACCCTAACTTAGGGCCAAAAAACACATTTCTATGATTGCCGTGACTGTATTCATAGCCGATTACTTTTTTTTGGCGGCCATTTTGGAAATATGCAAATTAGCTAATTAAATATGCAAAATCTCGAATGGTATCTGGCAGATTTGAAATCTACGTGAAAAAACACAATAGAAACCGTTGAGAAAAGTTTGACAGACATGTTTATTAGATTGGTTAGGATATATCCCTGTCTATTGTGCATGATGCCATCCATAGAACCTTATAACACTGTAAACTTCCGTAAACGACAGCAAATGATATTTTGTGACCCAAAATGACATCGGCTTTTTCCAGGTCTGAGGTTGGAAAAAGTGATTTTCGTTTTTTTTATGAATTTATAAGGTGATATACGGTTGGCCATAAGCGGTCTAATGCGGAGATTTAAGGTTATTTGTGGTGATATAGGGTTATATAACGAAATGTACGGTTCTGTGCGGACGAGAAATGTTCAATGAGGTCCAATACGGGCATTCACGGTCTGAGCAGTTGTCAATTACGGATTCACAAGAGGTGTTTCACGGAGATTTTCTGTTAAATACAGAATAATTATTTCGTGGTTCGATACGGTCCAGGGATGGGTCCAATACGATTCATATTCGGTCCAATACGGTCCATACTCGTTTATGTACAGTGTAATACGGCCAGATAAGGAGAAATAGGGGTATTTAGTGTTATTTAATGTTAGTGCTCATATCACAGGGTCATATTAGGTCATTTACGATGCCTTGCGGACATGCTCACGCGGTGTGACAAAACGAATAAAAGCAGGACCAGCTTACAGAACTGAAATGCTTCAATTTGTACGTGTATTATTTGGCAAAAAATGAAATGAAAGCGGTTTTAGACCACCTTTGTGCACATATGTGACCCAATTTGACTAAGTGAGTCGTAAGTCGCAAACGATGCTAGGGCTCTTAACCCTTTCACGCCCACGTTCTATTCAAGATTTAAAAAAAATGATAACGCAATACAAACATTTGTATATATTTTATATTTTTATTCTAATACACATGAAACTTTCCACGAACATAGGCAACACGGGGGGGGGGGGGGGGGTCACTATAAAATTGTTACCGTACCTCTTGAGAACGTACCCTCCCTAGAAACGGTTTCCCTGGCAACAGTACAAATCTTCACAGTATTTTGTATCTATGCATGCCACGTGAGTTAAAATCACTATAATCTACTTATATAATCACATTTATGCAATCGACAGATTTCCGGCGAAGCATATTGTAACAAGAGGAAACTCGACAATAGCACGCCGCCATAATTGAACTTAAAAAGTTTAACATTTGGTTATTTTTTTATTTATTTTTTCAGTCGCTATCGAACTTGTCCGAGATCTGCTTATTAGTAACATGCTTAACAAATTTGAACAAAATACATAAAAAACCTTTCAAGTTATCGCGCCCACAAGGTCAAATTATTGATGTAAAATACGAAATAGTGCAATAAATCGGCCATTTTTCTTTTTTCAGCCATCATTGAACTTGTCCGAGAACTGTGCCCACAAGTAAATGTTAACGCCGATGCCGACTACGCCGAACTTCAATTGCAATAGCCCACCATCTTCAATTAAAATTGAAAGGCGGGCTAAAATGATCGGCAATAAAGAATAATAACCGTTGTTGTTATGGGCATAAACGGCAACGATTATTAACAAATCAATCAAATCAAATTTATCAAATTAAACTTAATTAACAATGATCAACGCATTTCAGAAAAAAATAAAGATTTTGCAAACCTGTAATGGAAATGTACGATGTGTTATTTTCTTGAATATGAGCTTAGCGACAGTAAAATCGGCAACGATAAAATTATCCAATCCTATAGAGAAATCATGTACATGGTCCGCTATTTTCATTGTTTACAAGTGTCACGTGATTTAATTGTCAAATGACTCTTGATAATAATATAATTTCTGCTGAGGTAGGGGTGGGGTAGCCTTGGTTAGCATAATAAAAATAACATTATTTAGATTATTTATTACACCATGCATATTACATTCTGGTCGGAATGTTACCTATTTGAACGCATTATATCCATCTAGAGGCAATGTCAACAAAGGGTAAATGTAATGTATGGAAAAAACGACTCATAATTCACCAGCCACTGGTGGTCGTATGGGCACCAAAGGGTTAAAAGCCAAAATGGCCTTAATTTGACGTATTTTCAATTTTTATATTAGTTTTTATTTTCATATCATTAGTTTTCGAATCCTAAAATTATGTGGCATAGAAATTGATGTAGATGTTCAAAATAAATTATGATTTATAATTATTTCAATTTTTAATCTAAATTACACTCCAATCAGTGATATTTGTTCCTATTTACATGTTACCGTGGCGACAGAAGGAAATATGGATACAGTGTAAAGATCCTGATGATAAACATTTCTGACAGCTACTTTTAATGTGTTCAAAATGTTAGAATTATACGTATAGTAGTATCACGTCTAGAATTATACGTCTGCCCTATCTCTCCGCCTTAACCCCCTAACTCTGTATTACTCATTATATCTCCTTATATGTCACTATATCTCCGTATCACACCCTATATACCACCCAGAGAACCGTAAAAGACATTGTCACACCGCCCATCGGTCCGTATTTGACCTTCTGAAAATGTAATTTTTGCGTCTGTATTTCAGGGGCGATCGCATATCTCCTTAACCTTTTCACTACCATACATGACGGAAATTTCCGTCGTCATTCGTCAATAAAACGTAACCATAAAATGACACAAATTTTCGTCAAATATATACTACATTTATGTATTTTTCGTCATTTGAAGCTGGAAATTGCGTTAGCAATTCCAGCTTCAAATGACGAAAAATAGAACTCCTACACCAGTATATCTGGATCCTGGCATGCACTCCGGCCTGGAAGTCAAAGGGTTAAAAACATTTTCTGTCCGTATATAAGCGCGAGTGACCGTAGGCCATATAGATAATTATTGGGACCTCATAAGACCCTATTTCAGCAAATTAACAACCTTATATCTCCGGCTGTTTCCCCGTAAATGACCAGGCTAATTACCCAGACAGTATCTCTCATTTTGCGAACGTATCTCTCCGAATCAGGCCGTATATACCCGGCCGTATAGATAAGGATATATACGGTCCATTTTTAGCGAAGTGTGTTACGGAGCGAGGACAAGCTCCCTCAGTAATCGTATATGAACGTACATAACCGACACCGATCGCATATGACCGTACATACCCGTAAATAATCGATTTAAGACCGTAAATCTCATGTCTGAAACCGAATATGACCGCCAGAAACACCCGTAAATGTCCGAAAAGAACTGTACAACTGTGTCTTATTATTTTGTCTCGAACCGCCGACTTTCGCACGGTTCAAACCGTAACTCTCTTTGGACCGACCGCCACCTCGAACCGCCTCAATGTGACTGGGCCATAATACTCTTTTTGAAAATATAAAAATAAACTCTATATGCGAATTGAATTATGTGCACAACTAATACAATATACAACTCGCCCTGAAAACAAATCGCGCTGCTTCCATGCCAGACAATGTCGTCATCGATTTATCGAGAAAATTGATTTCAGTGGGAATAAATATTTCAGATGGTACGGAGCTCATGTCATAAACTAATGAATTATGAATTATACCCATCAACTCTGGCGGCCATACACTGCTTTGCAAAGCCAATAGGCACAAAAAGCGATATAAGCAGATTACAAATACCGCCTATTGTCCTGACTGGGCAGGGTGTAAGTAACCTTACCCCTGTTTATATAACCAATTTATTTAAATCAACATGTACAAATCAAAAGCACTCCTTTGGATAAAAAAAGAAGAAGTAATAAACTCCATGTACCAGCAGCTTATCACAAGAGCCATAAATTCTATGGCCTAAAAATCTGTAAATCCCTTTGTGATAAAGCTCGTAAGGCGACATTAATAAACGAATACATACGCGAATTTAAAAAAGAAATAAAAAGTTGTTAGATTTTAGAATGGAATTGTATTTTTTGTGTTTGCAATAGTGTACATGCTGTCTGCAACTGTGCTGTGATTGTACTCACAAATGTAGATAATGTATATGTATCTAGTTATTATAATTACAATGGATGTGTATGTAAATATCGCATAATGTTAAGGGGACCCCTTGGGATGAGACATTTTCAATGTTGTCAATTTTGAAAATTTAATTTATGTAAAGCTATATAGCCTACTGATCTTAACTGAAAATACGAAAAAGTCAAAGAACAATTTTAAAGCACTAAAAAAGAGTGAAATGGTTGTATTTCCAGGTCGTATATTGCCATGTAAACAAAACAAGTCAGCAATATTCAGCACTTTACATCACATATTCCCACGTATCAGACGGTAAGATCAGAGCATTCGCCGCTAATTGGTGTCTTATAGTCAGGACACGGGAGGACACAACTGCAACACTGATTGTCTACCCAACGCTGGGCCGATGCCATCAGCATGTGGCCCTATGCTGTGCAAACATTCAATCGTCCTTAGGTATACAAATAGTTCGTTTGGGTTACTTCTGGTTTCATAGAAATGTTGATTAAAAATATTTGTAAAAATATGAAAATTCTGAAAAAAATAAAAACATGATCCGTGGGATACGCTACTTCAGTACGGAATTAAAAACGAAAATTGATGTCATCCCAAGGGGCTGCTAATAACAAAATATGAGGTGAGAATACTTCAATATATACATTTCCCATGCTGCTCATGTTTTTGTAAGGCATGTCGTTCAAGTTTAATTGCATTGATCAATACAAGCATAGAATAATGCTATAGAAAAAAACCCTCCAAGATGTATACATGTTAAAATTGGTGCAGTTTTGAGTGGTCACCAAAATATGAATAATAATAATGTTTTATCTTAATTGATTTGCCTCGCAAGTATAAAGACAGGTGAGAGATTGACATTACAAAATAATATGTAGCTATGAATAGTATATATAATTATATTTAAAAAAATCTTATGATATTCCTCTGACAAAAAATATACTGGCCTTTCAGATTCGTTGATTAAACTGCTTATAACAATGTACTAGGCAACGGAAAAAACTGTGCCTACCGTAGCGGTAAAGGGTTAAAAAAGGTAAGCGCCTTGTGCTTACTGGGTTGTTACCTTGGAAATTTGTTCCCATCTGTCGTAAGAGAAGGCACTGGCCATATTGCCACCGTCTGATACCCCCTTTATAGTCTTGGCTGAATCACAGTTATTCTCGTTGTGGCCTTTGCTAGGTAAACTTGTCTCACCACTCCCGGCAGTTACAAGATAGGCTAGTTTCCAATCTGGAACAAAGGCAAATATAAAACATAGGGGATAGAATAATCCGGTAATGGTTGTGAGGCCAAGAGGAAACATCAGTTTTTAATGAAATTTTTTCCAGGTAAAACATAATTTAGTCACATCAAAATCACGGAAACTATTATCACTTGTGATGGCGCTTTGTGTTAAGTCAGCAAACGCGAGACGTTAAGCCAGTGTTGGTTTGATGTTGGGCCAGCGTCGTAAACGCTGGCCCAACATCAAACCAACACTGGTTTAACGTCTCGTGTTTGCTTGTTTACCACAAAGCGCTATCATCATACAGGCCGGATGAAGCTCTTGCACAGCATCAAAGCCAGGGCAGAATGATAATAACATCTTCTTAAAAACAATATGACATTTTTCTTCTCACAATTAACAAATCGACATTTAAAACCACATTGAAAAAGATCAGGAAAATGTAACTTACGAGCAAAGATGCACCATGCTTCATTTGCATCCTTTATCTCTCCGATGGGAAATTACAGATGTTTATATCTTTTTAAATGTATTAAGGGATACTATGACGTATCTTGGCATAATATTATAGAAGTACTTTCAAACTCATCTGTGAGATCTGGCAATGCGGGTCTTGTTCTACGCATGAAAATTGTTAGAACAGACTGTTTTAAAAAAAGTTTCTTTAATAGAATTGTTCCACTGTGGAACGCCCTCCCGCGGCAATTGAGGGACGCCGACACTATATTTTGTTTTTAACATAATTTAAATTTTATGACGATGGTTTATGATCTTGTATAGGTGTATTATATTGCCTGTTCTCAGGTAACCTGCCATATTGTATTATTTGTTTATGAACTAATGTATTCATATGTACATGTACTGTGTATGGCAAATAAATAAATAAATAATATGTGATGGATAGAGCAGTGTGTCGCTGCCCTGCGTTACATTAACGTCGATACACTGGTTTCAACCTCTACTCGACGAGGCTGTCATTAACCCTTTAACCGCCAAATTAAAAAATCGGAATTTTCACCCACTTGAAGTTGTGTCTCGCTGACGCGATCCCCAACTTCAAGTGAGTGAAAATTATTCAGATTTGACAAAATGGAGGTCAACTGTTTTCAAATATTGCTGATTGATGGCATATTTTATCTTTAACATGTTTAAAATGTGCTAATGTGCTACTAAAAAATGAAAACCCGAATATATGCGGCACCGGCGGTTAAAGGGTTAACGTCATTTCTGTGAAAACCATACGCAGGATCAGCGGGGCGAACCCGAGACGCATGCATGACTGACGAGGCAGTCTGGCGCTCTGCCAAGGCGCCATGTCCCCTTCTCTCTGTAATATGTCGCGGTATAATCTGATAATAGTCTGGTATTGGCAGTGATATATATGACTTTTAATGTGGTGGTGTAATGGTCTATGATGTGGTGGTGTGATTGACAATCATATGTGGCGGTGTGATTGCTTCTGATGCGTAATGCGGTGGGTGTGATGGTCTGTAATGTGGTCTATAATGTGGAGGGTGTAATGGTCTATAATGTGGTGGTGCGACGGAACGTAATGCGGTGGGTGTGATGGTCCGTAATGTGGTCTATTATGTGGAGGGTGTAATGGTCCGTAATGTGCTGGGTGTAATGGTCTATCATGTGGTGGATTTAATGGCCCATAATGTGGTGAGCGTAATGGTTTATGATGTGGTGAATGTAATGGTCTATAATGTGGTGTGTGTTCATAATTATCTGTAATGAGGTGGGTGTAATGGTCTATAAAGTGGTGGAGGTCTATAAAGTGATGGTCCATAATGTAGTGAATGCAATGGTCTACAATTGGGTGAGTGTGATGGTCTATGATGTGGTGGCTGTAATCGTCCGTAATATGGTGGGTGTAATGGTCTATAATGTGGTGGTATGATGGCCCGTAATGTGATGGGTGTATTGGTTTATAATGGGGTGGTGTGATGGCCCGTATATGGTGGGTGTAATGGTTTATAATGTGGTGGTGTGATGGCCCGTAATGTGATGGGTGTAATGATATATAATGTTGTGGTGTGATAATCCGTAATGTGGTGGGTGTAATGATTTTGAATGTGGTGGTATGATGGCCCGTAATGTGATGGGTGAAATGGTTTATAATGTGGTGGTGTGAAGGCTCGTAATGTGGTGGATGTAATGGTTTATAATGTGGTGGTGTGATGGCCCGTAATGTGATGGGTGAAATGGTTTATAAAGTCGTGGTGCGATGGCCCGTAATGTGGTGGGTGAAATGGTTATAATGTTGTGGTGTGATGGCCCGTAATGTGGTGGGTGAAATGGTTTATAATGTGGTGGTGTGATGGCCCGTTTTAATGTGGTGGTGTGATGTCGTGGTGTGATGGCCCGTAATGTGGTGGGTGAAATGGTTATAATGTTGTGGTGTGATGGCCCGTAATGTGGTGGGTGAAATGGTTTATAATGTGGTGGTGTGATGGCCCGTTTTAATGTGGTGGTGTGATGGCCCGTAATGTGATGGGTGTAATGGTTTATAAAGTGGTGGTGTGATGGCCCGTAATGTGGTGGGTGAAATGGTTTATAATGTGGTGGTGTGATGGCCCGTAATGTGGTGGGTGAAATGGTTTATAATGTGGTGGTGTGATGGCCCGTAATGTGGTGGTGTAATGGTTTATAATGTGGTGGTGTGATGGCCCGTAATGTGATGGGTGTAATGGTTTATAATGTGGTGGTGTGATGGCCCGTAATGTGGTGGGTGCAATGGTTTATAATGTGGTGGTGTGATGGCCCGTAATGTGGTGGGTGAAATGGTTTATAATGGGGTGGTGTGATGGCCCGTAATGTGATGGGTGTAATGGTTTATAAAGTGGTGGTGTGATGGCCCGTATATGGTGGGTGTAATGGTTTATAATGTGGTGGTATGTCGCCCGTAATGTGGTGGTGTAATGGTTTATAATGTGGTGGTGTGATGGCCCGTAATGTGGTGGGTGAAATGGTTTATAATGTGGTGGTATGATGGCCCGTAATGTGATGGGTGTAATGGTTTATAATGTGGTGGTGTCATGGCCCGTAATGTTGTGGGTGAAATGGTTTATAATGTGGTGGTGTGATGGCCCGTAATGTGATGGATGTAATGGTTTATAATGTGGTGGTGTGATGGCCCGTAATGTGGTGGGTGAAATGGTTTATAATGTGGTGGTATGATGGCCCGTAATGTGATGGGTGTAATGGTTTATAATGTGGTGGTGTGATGGCCCGTAATGTTGTGGGTGTAATGGTTTATAATGTGGTGATGTGATGGCCCGTAATGTGGTGGGTGAAATGGTTTATAATGTGGTGGTATGATGGCCCGTAATGTGATGGGTGTAATGGTTTATAATGTGGTGGTGTGATGGCCCGTAATGTTGTGGGTGTAATGGTTTATAATGTGGTGGTGTGATGGCCCGTAATGTGGTGGGTGAAATGGTTTATAATGTGATGGTGTGATGGCCCGTAATGTGGTGGGTGAAATTGTTTATAATGGGGTGGTGTGATGGCCCGTAATGTGGTGGGTGAAATGGTTTATAATGTGGTGGTGTGATGGCCCGTAATGTGATGGGTGTAATGGTTTATAATGTGGTGGTGTGATGGCCCGTAATGTGATGGATGTAATGGTTTATAATGTGGTGGTGTGATGGCCCGTAATGTGGTGGGTGAAATGGCTTATAATGTGGTGGTGTGATGGCCCGTAATGTGGTGGGTGAAATGGTTTATAATGTGGTGGTATGATGGCCCGTAATGTGATGGGTGTAATGGTTTATAATGTGGTGGTGTGATGGCCCGTAATGTTGTGGGTGAAATGGTTTATAATGTGGTGGTGTGATGGCCCGTAATGTGATGGATGTAATGGTTTATAATGTGGTGGTGTGATGGCCCGTAATGTTGTGGGTGAAAAGGTTTATAATGTGGTGGTGTGATTGCCCGTAATGTGGTGGGTGAAATGGTTTATAATGGGGTGGTGTGATGGCCCGTAATGTGGTGGGTGAAATGGCTTATAATGTGGTGGTGTGATGGCCCGTAATGTGGTGGGTGAAATGGTTTATAATGTGGTGGTGTGATGGCCCGTAATGTGATGGATGTAATGGTTTATAATGTGGTGGTGTGATGGCCCGTAATGTGGTGGGTGTAATGGTTTATAATGTGGTGGTGTGATGGCCCGTAATGTGGTGGGTGTAATGGTTTATAATGTGGTGGTGTGATGGCCCGTAATGTGGTGGGTGTAATGGTTTATAAGGTGGTGGTGTGATGGCCCGTAATGTGGTGGGTGAAATGGTTTATAATGTGGTGGTGTGATGGCCCGTAATGTGGTGGGTGCAATGGTTTATAATGTGGTGGTGTGATGGCCCGTAATGTGATGGGTGTAATGGTTTATAATGTGGTGGTGTGATGGCCCGTAATGTGGTGGGTGTAATGGTTTATAATGTGGTGGTATGATGGCCCGTAATGTGATGGATGTAATGGTTTATAATGTGGTGGTGTGATGGCCCGTAATGAAAACATACGATTGAGTTCACTGCTGACGTTAACACGTATCTGTACGTTAACAATACGGACACCACCCACCAGTAATAACCTTGAGCGACGTATGTAGATTACACTATTATTCAGAGTTCACACGTACATTTTCAAATGTGGTGGTGTGATGGCCCGTAATGTGGTGGGTGAAATGGTTTATAATGTGGTGGTATGATGGCCCGTAATGTGATGGGTGTAATGGTTTATAATGTGGTGGTGTGATGGCCCGTAATGTTGTGGGTGTAATGGTTTATAATGTGGTGGTGTGATGGCCCGTAATGTGGTGGGTGAAATGGTTTATAATGTGGTGGTATGATGGCCCGTAATGTGGTGGGTGAAATGGTTTATAATGGGGTGGTGTGATGGCCCGTAATGTGGTGGGTGAAATGGTTTATAATGGGGTGGTGTGATGGCCCGTAATGTGGTGGGTGAAATGGCTTATAATGTGGTGGTATGATGGCCCGTAATGTGGTGGGTGAAATGGTTTATAATGGAGTGGTGTGATGGCCCGTAATGTGATGGGTGTATTGGTTTATAATGTGATGGTGTGATGGCCCGTATTGTGGTGGGTGTACAGGTTTATAATGTGATGCCATGTAGTGTGTTGGTGTGATTGACAATAATATGTGGTGTTTTGATGGCCTGTAATATGCGGTGGTGTGACGAGCTCCGTTGCGGCGGTGTGATATTAACTGGTTATGTAGTGTTATACATTTTGTGACCAGAGCAATCTCTCCCTGTCGGCACGAGAGGCTCTGGGATATTCACATGTCCTATACGCTGATACCAGCACTCGTCACCACATCAAACCCTCGCCTAAAGGCTCGGCCTTTATGTGGTGACTTATGTGCAGAGATAGGCCCATCTCGCTTTCCCAAAGATGCCGTATGTATATCATTTATTGTAGTGGCGTGATGGCTTATATCATGTGGATGTATAAAGATTATAGCAATCCTACGTATCCTACGTAGGATTGCTATAATCTTTATACATTCACCGAAATTAAAAAATGTATTTATGCTCTAGAAGCTATGTGCGGTTTATATGGCACGTAAACAAACGTAGTCTTGCTATATACGTGAAATTACATTACTAGAACCAGTGGTTGCGTTTTCAGGTGCAAAATATTTTCCACGGCATGCACAAATCTATTTTATTAATGTAAAGGGTGAACACTGTAACGATCCTGTATATTGACAATGCATAAATGTAAATACATTTATTCATCAGGACTCGGGGTGAAAACACATACACACACATTTGAACCACAAAATCAAAGACAATCCGGCTATCATCACTGCCATCGTTGTTATTCCGAACTCCATTGGACCCTCACATATCTTTACTGATATAGAACCTAGTTTTTTAAATGTCAATATTATATTGATGGAAATTGAACAGGATTTGAATGCTTGAAATTAGTGATGAGAAATGGTTGAAATTGCATAATCGATGATTGGCTATAATTGGTTAGCTATACCATAGATTACCTATGTGGTTAATCTATGGTGTAACCAACCGATGATCGCAGTTAATCGGTCCAGAGTAATTGTCATAAGTTATATGCACATTATGCTCGTGTAAATTAACCATTAATCGTCAGAATCCCTGACAGAAGATTTTTTTATATGGCTGTAGATCCATATCATAGGTATTCAAATGATGCGGAAAGAGCTAACTAAGACAACTATGAAGCTTTCAAATTGAACAAACCCTTTGGTTTCTTGGTTAATAGAAAAATATGTATTTGGGGTTAAAACAACATTTCTTTGTCAAGTATGTTATCACCACCCGCCATACCTACACTCCTACCATTGTATGTTATCACCACCCGCCATACCTACACTCCTACCATTCTATGTTATCACCACCCACCATACCTACACTCCTACCATTGTATGTTATCACCACCCGCCATACCTACCCTCCTACCATTGTATGTTATCAACACCCGCCATACCTACCCTCCTACCATTGTATGTTATCACCACCCACCATACCTACACTCCTACCATTGTATGTTATCACCACCCACCATACCTACACTCCTACCATTCTATGTTATCACCACCCATCATACCTACACTCCTACCATTGTATGTTATCACCACCCGCCATACCTACCCTCCTACCATTGTATGTTATCACCACCCACCATACCTACACTCCTACCATTGTATGTTATCACCACCCGCCATACCTAACCTCCTACCATTGTATGTTATCAACACCCGCCATACCTACACTCCTACCATTGTATGTTATCACCACCCACCATACCTACCCTCCTACCATTGTATGTTATCAACACCTGCCATACCTACACTCCTACCATTGTATGTTATCACCACCCACCATACCTACACTCCTACCATTGTATGTTATCACCACCTGTCATACCTACACTCCTACCATTGTATGTTATCACCACCCGCCATACCTACACTACTACCATTGTATGTTATCACCACCCGCCATACCTACACTCCTACCATTGTATGTTATCACCACCTGCCATACCTACCCTCCTACCATTGTATGTTATCACCACCTGCCATACCTACACTCCTACCATTGTATGTTATGAACACCCGCCATACCTACACTCCTACCATTGTATGTTATCACCACCTGCCATACCTACACTCCTACCATTGTATGTTATCACCACCCACCATACCTACCCTCCTACCATTGTATGTTATCACCACCCGCCATACCTACACTCCTACCATAGTATGTTATCACCACCTGCCATACCTACCCTCCTACCATTGTATGTTATCACCACCTGCCATACCTACACTCCTACCATTGTATGTTATCAACACCCGCCATACCTACACTCCTACCATTGTATGTTATCACCACCTGCCATACCTACCCTCCTACCATTGTATGTTATCAACACCTGCCATACCTACACTCCTACCATTGTATGTTATCACCACCTGCCATACCTACACTCCTACCATTGTATGTTATCACCACCTGCCATACCTACCCTCCTACCATTGTATGTTATCAACACCTGCCATACCTACACTCCTACCATTGTATGTTATCACCACCTGTCATACCTACCCTCCTACCATTGTATGTTATCAACACCTGCCATACCTACACTCCTATCATTGTATGTTATCACCACCCACCATACCTACCCTCCTACCATTGTATGTTATCAACACCTGCCATACCTACCCTCCTACCATTGTATGTTATCAACACCTGCCATACCTACACTCCTACCATTGTATGTTATCACCACCTGTCATACCTACCCTCCTACCATTGTATGTTATCAACACCTGCCATACCTACACTCCTACCATTGTATGTTATCACCACCCACCATACCTACCCTCCTATCATTGTATGTTATCAACACCTGCCATACCTACACTCCTACCATTGTATGTTATCACCACCCACCATACCTACCCTCCTACCATTGTATGTTATCACCACCTGCCATACCTACACTCCTACCATTGTATGTTATCACCACCTGCCATACCTACCCTCCTACCATTGTATGTTATCAACACCTGCCATACCTACACTCCTACCATTGTATGTTATCACCACCTGCCATACCTACACTCCTACCATTGTATGTTATCACCACCTGCCATACCTACCCTCCTACCATTGTATGTTATCAACACCTGCCATACCTACACTCCTACCATTGTATGTTATCACCACCTGTCATACCTACCCTCCTACCATTGTATGTTATCAACACCTGCCATACCTACACTCCTACCATTGTATGTTATCACCACCCGCCATACCTACACTCCTACCATTGTATGTTATCACCACCTGCCATACCTACACTCCTACCATTGTATGTTATCACCACCTGCCATACCTACCCTCCTACCATTGTATGTTATCAACACCTGCCATACCTACACTCCTACCATTGTATGTTATCACCACCTGCCATACCTACCCTCCTACCATTGTATGTTATCAACACCTGCCATACCTACACTCCTACCATTGTATGTTATCACCACCTGCCATACCTACACTCCTACCATTGTATGTTATCACCACCCACCATACCTACACTCCTACCATTGTATGTTATCACCACCTGCCATACCTACACTCCTACTATTGTATGTTATCACCACCCACCATACCTACACTCCTACCATTGTATGTTATCACCACCTGCCATACCTACACTCCTACCATTGTATGTTATCACCACATGTCATACCTACACTTCTACCATAGTATGTTATCACCACCCGCCATACCTACACTTCTACCATTGTATGTTATCACCACCCGCCATACCTACACTCCTACCATTGTATGTTATCACCACCGGCATACCTACACTCCTACCATTGTATGTTATCACCACCGGCATACCTACACTCCTACCATAGTATGTTATCACCTTCCACCATACCTACACTCCTACCATTGTATGTTATCACTACCCACCATACCTACACTCCTACCATTGTATGTTATCACCACCCGCCATACCTACACTCCTACCATTGTATGTTATCAACACCCGCCATACCTACACTCCTACCATTGTATGTTATCACCACCCGCCATACCTACACTCCTACCATTGTATGTTATCAGCACCCGCCATACCTACACTCCTACCATTGTATGTTATCACCACCTGTCATACCTACACTCCTACCATTGTATGATATCAACACCCGCCATACCTA
Organism: Flabesymbios commensalis; assembly: GCA_964017125.1. NCBI lineage: Eukaryota > Metazoa > Annelida > Polychaeta > Terebellida > Flabelligeridae > Flabesymbios > Flabesymbios commensalis. Next base: position 20,498,005 of record OZ024912.1, read on the forward strand.
CACTCTTATCATTGTATGTTATCACCACCGCCATACCTACACTCCCACCATAGTATGTTATCAACACCCGCCATACCTACACTCCTACCACTGTATGTTATCAACACCCGCCACACCTACACTCCAACCATTATCTGTTATCACCACCCGCCATACCTACACTCCAACCATTGTATGATATCACCATCCGCCATACCTACACTCCTACCATTGTATGTTATCAACACCCGCCATACCTACACTCCTACCATTGTATGTTATCTACACCCGCCATACCTACACTCCTATCATTGTATGTTATCACCACCGGCCATACCTACACTCCTACCATTGTATGTTATCACCACCCACCATACCTACACTCCTACCATTGTATGTTATCACCACCTGTCATACCTACACTCCTACCATTGTATGTTATCACCACCCGCTATACCTACACTCCTACCATTGTATGTTATCACCACCCTCCATACCTACACTCCTATCATTGTATGTTATCACCACCCGCCATACCTACATTCCAATCATTGTATGTTATCACCACCTGCCACACCTACACTCCAACCATTGTATGTTATCAACACCCGCCATACCTACACTCCTACCATTGTATGTTATCACCACCCACCATACCTACACTCCTACCATTGTATGTTATCACCACCCGCCATACCTACACTCCTACCATTGTATGTTATCACCACCCGCCATACCTACACTTCTACCATTGTATGTTATCAACACCCGCCATACCTACACTCCTACCATTGTATGTTATCACCACCCGCCATACCTACACTCCTACCATTGTATGTTATCAACACCCGCCATACCTACACTCCTACCATTGTATGTCATCTACACCAGCCATTTCTACACTCCTACCATTGTATGTTATCACCACCTGCCATACCTACACTCCTACCATTGTATGTTCTCACCACCCGCCATACCTACACTCCTACCATTGTATGTTATCACCATCCGTCATACCTACACTCCTGATGCCACTGTATGTTATTAACACCCGCCATTCCTCTAATCCAACAAGTGTATGTTATCAACAACCGCCATACCTACACTCCTACCATTGTATGTTATCAACACCCGCCATACCTACACTCCTACCATTGTATGTTATTACCACCCACCATACCTACACTCCTACCATTGTATGTCATCAACACCCGCCATACCTACACTCCTACCATTGTATGTTATCACCACCCACCATACCTACACTCCTACCATTGTATGTTATCACCACCTGTCATACCTACACTCCTACCATTGTATGTTATCACCACCCGCCATACCTACACTCCTACCATTGTATGTTATCACCACCCTCCATACCTACACTCCTATCATTGTATGTTATCACCACCCGCCATACCTACACTCCAATCATTGTATGTTATCACCACCTGCCACACCTACACTCCAACCATTGTATGTTATCAACACCCGCCATACCTACACTCCTACCATTGTATGTTATCACCACCCGCCATACCTACACTTCTACCATTGTATGTTATCAACACCCGCCATACCTACACTCCTACCATTGTATGTTATCACTACCCGCCATACCTACACTCCTACCATTGTATGTTATCAACACCCGCCATACCTACACTCCTACCATTGTATGTCATCACCACCCGCCATACCTACACTCCTACCATTGTATGTTATCACCACCCGCCATACCTACACTTCTACCATTGTATGTTATCAACACCAGCCATTTCTACACTCCTACCATTGTATGTTATCACCACCTGCCATACCTACACTTCTACCATTGTATGTTATCAACACCCGCCATACCTACACTCCTACCATTGTATGTTATCACCACCCGCCATACCTACACTCCTACCATTGTATGTTATCAACACCCGCCATACCTACACTCCTACCATTGTATGTTATCACCACCTGTCTTACCTACACTCCTACCATTGTATGTTATCACCACCTGTCATACCTACACTCCAACCATTGTATGTTATCACCACCTGCCATACCTACACTCCTACCATTGTATGTTATCAACACCCGCCATACCTACACTCCTACCATTGTATGTTATCACCACCTGCCATACCTACACTCCTACCATTGTATGTTATCAACACCCGCCATACCTACACTCCTACCATTGTATGTTATCACCACCCACCATACCTACACTCCTACCATTATATTATCACCACCCGCCACACCTACACTCTTCCCATTGCATGTTATCACCACCCGCCATACCTACACTCCTACCATTGTATGTTATCAACACCCGCCATACCTACACTCCTACCATTGTATGTCATCTACACCAGCCATTTCTACACTCCTACCATTGTATGTTATCACCACCTGCCATACCTACACTCCTACCATTGTATGTTCTCACCACCCGCCATACCTACACTCCTACCATTGTATGTTATCACCATCCGTCATACCTACACTCCTGATGCCACTGTATGTTATTAACACCCGCCATTCCTCTAATCCAACAATTGTATGTTATCAACAACCGCCATACCTACACTCCTACCATTGTATGTTATCAACACCCGCCATACCTACACTCCTACCATTGTATGTTATTACCACCCACCATACCTACACTCCTACCATTGTATGTCATCAACACCCGCCATACCTACACTCCTACCATTGTATGTTATCACCACCCACCATACCTACACTCCTACCATTGTATGTTATCACCACCTGTCATACCTACACTCCTACCATTGTATGTTATCACCACCCGCCATACCTACACTCCTACCATTGTATGTTATCACCACCCTCCATACCTACACTCCTATCATTGTATGTTATCACCACCCGCCATACCTACACTCCAATCATTGTATGTTATCACCACCTGCCACACCTACACTCCAACCATTGTATGTTATCAACACCCGCCATACCTACCCTCCTACCATTGTATGTTATCACCACCCGCCATACCTACACTTCTACCATTGTATGTTATCAACACCCGCCATACCTACACTCCTACCATTGTATGTTATCACTACCCGCCATACCTACACTCCTACCATTGTATGTTATCAACACCCGCCATACCTACACTCCTACCATTGTATGTCATCACCACCCGCCATACCTACACTCCTACCATTGTATGTTATCACCACCCGCCATACCTACACTTCTACCATTGTATGTTATCAACACCAGCCATTTCTACACTCCTACCATTGTATGTTATCACCACCTGCCATACCTACACTCCTACCATTGTATGTTATCAACACCCGCCATACCTACACTCCTACCATTGTATGTTATCACCACCCGCCATACCTACACTCCTACCATTGTATGTTATCAACACCCGCCATACCTACACTCCTACCATTGTATGTTATCACCACCTGTCTTACCTACACTCCTACCATTGTATGTTATCACCACCTGTCATACCTACACTCCAACCATTGTATGTTATCACCACCTGCCATACCTACACTCCTACCATTGTATGTTATCAACACCCGCCATACCTACACTCCTACCATTGTATGTTATCGCCACCTGCCATACCTACACTCCTACCATTGTATGTTATCAACACCCGCCATACCTACACTCCTACCATTGTATGTTATCACCACCCACCATACCTACACTCCTACCATTATATTATCACCACCCGCCACACCTACACTCTTCCCATTGTATGTTATCACCACCCGCCATACCTACACTCCTACCATTGTATGTTATCAACACCCACCATACCTACACTCCTACCATTGTATGTTATCAACACCCACCATACCTACACTCCAACCATTGTATGTTATCACCACCCGCCATACCTACACTCCTACCATTATATTATCACCACCCGCCATACCTACACTCTTACCATTGTATGTTATCAACACCCGCCATACCTACACTCCTACCATTGTATGTTATCAACACCCGCCATACCTACACTCCTACCATTGTATGTTATCACCACCCACCATACCTGCACTCCTACCATTATATGTTATCACCACCCGCCATACCTACACTCCTACCATTGTATGTTATCACCACCTGTCATACCTACCCTCCTACCATTGTATGTTATCAACACCTGCCATACCTACACTCCTACCTTTGTATGTTATCACCACCCACCATACCTACCCTCCTACCATTGTATGTTATCAACACCTGCCATACCTACACTCCTACCATTGTATGTTATCACCACCCACCATACCTACCCTCCTACCATTGTATGTTATCACCACCTGCCATACCTACACTCCTACCATTGTATGTTATCACCACTTGCCATACCTACCCTCCTACCATTGTATGTTATCAACACCTGCCATACCTACACTCCTACCATTGTATGTTATCACCACCTGCCATACCTACACTCCTACCATTGTATGTTATCACCACCTGCCATACCTACCCTCCTACCATTGTATGTTATCAACACCTGCCATACCTACACTCCTACCATTGTATGTTATCACCACCTGTCATACCTACCCTCCTACCATTGTATGTTATCAACACCTGCCATACCTACACTCCTACCATTGTATGTTATCACCACCCGCCATACCTACACTCCTACCATTGTATGTTATCACCACCTGCCATACCTACACTCCTACCATTGTATGTTATCCCCACCTGCCATACCTACCCTCCTACCATTGTATGTTATCAACACCTGCCATACCTACACTCCTACCATTGTATGTTATCACCACCTGCCATACCTACCCTCCTACCATTGTATGTTACCAACACCTGCCATACCTACGCTCCTACCATTGTATGTTATCACCACCTGCCATACCTACACTCCTACCATTGTATGTTATCACCACCCACCATACCTACACTCCTACCATTGTATGTTATCACCACCTGCCATACCTACACTCCTACTATTGTATGTTATCACCACCCACCATACCTACACTCCTACCATTGTATGTTATCACCACCTGCCATACCTACACTCCTACCATTGTATGTTATCACCACATGTCATACCTACACTTCTACCATAGTATGTTATCAACACCCGCCATACCTACACTTCTACCATTGTATGTTATCACCACCCGCCATACCTACACTCCTACCATTGTATGTTATCACCACCGGCATACCTACACTCCTACCATTGTATGTTATCACCACCGGCATACCTACACTCCTACCATAGTATGTTATCACCTTCCACCATACCTACACTCCTACCATTGTATGTTATCACTACCCACCATACCTACACTCCTACCATTGTATGTTATCACCACCCGCCATACCTACACTCCTACCATTGTATGTTATCAACACCCGCCATACCTACACTCCTACCATTGTATGTTATCACCACCCGCCATACCTACACTCCTACCATTGTATGTTATCAGCACCCGCCATACCTACACTCCTACCATTGTATGTTATCACCACCTGTCATACCTACACTCCTACCATTGTATGATATCAACACCCGCCATACCTACACTCTTATCATTGTATGTTATCACCACCGCCATACCTACACTCCCACCATAGTATGTTATCAACACCCGCCATACCTACACTCCTACCACTGTATGTTATCAACACCCGCCACACCTACACTCCAACCATTATCTGTTATCACCACCCGCCATACCTACACTCCAACCATTGTATGTTATCACCATCCGCCATACCTACACTCCTACCATTGTATGTTATCAACACCCGCCATACCTACACTCCTACCATTGTATGTTATCTACACCCGCCATACCTACACTCCTATCATTGTATGTTATCACCACCGGCCATACCTACACTCCTACCATTGTATGTTATCACCACCCACCATACCTACACTCCTACCATTGTATGTTATCACCACCTGTCATACCTACACTCCTACCATTGTATGTTATCACCACCCGCTATACCTACACTCCTACCATTGTATGTTATCACCACCCTCCATACCTACACTCCTATCATTGTATGTTATCACCACCCGCCATACCTACATTCCAATCATTGTATGTTATCACCACCTGCCACACCTACACTCCAACCATTGTATGTTATCAACACCCGCCATACCTACACTCCTACCATTGTATGTTATCACCACCCACCATACCTACACTCCTACCATTGTATGTTATCACCACCCGCCATACCTACACTCCTACCATTGTATGTTATCACCACCCGCCATACCTACACTTCTACCATTGTATGTTATCAACACCCGCCATACCTACACTCCTACCATTGTATGTTATCACCACCCGCCATACCTACACTCCTACCATTGTATGTTATCAACACCCGCCATACCTACACTCCTACCATTGTATGTCATCTACACCAGCCATTTCTACACTCCTACCATTGTATGTTATCACCACCTGCCATACCTACACTCCTACCATTGTATGTTATCAACACCCGCCATACCTACACTCCTACCATTGTATGTTATCACCACCTGCCATACCTACCCTCCTACCATTGTATGTTATCAACACCTGCCATACCTACACTCCTACCATTGTATGTTATCACCACCTGTCATACCTACCCTCCTACCATTGTATGTTATCAACACCTGCCATACCTACACTCCTACCATTGTATGTTATCACCACCCGCCATACCTACACTCCTACCATTGTATGTTATCACCACCTGCCATACCTACACTCCTACCATTGTATGTTATCACCACCTGCCATACCTACCCTCCTACCATTGTATGTTATCAACACCTGCCATACCTACACTCCTACCATTGTATGTTATCACCACCTGCCATACCTACCCTCCTACCATTGTATGTTATCAACACCTGCCATACCTACGCTCCTACCATTGTATGTTATCACCACCTGCCATACCTACACTCCTACCATTATATGTTATCACCACCCACCATACCTACACTCCTACCATTGTATGTTATCACCACCTGCCATACCTACACTCCTACTATTGTATGTTATCACCACCCACCATACCTACACTCCTACCATTGTATGTTATCACCACCTGCCATACCTACACTCCTACCATTGTATGTTATCACCACATGTCATACCTACACTTCTACCATAGTATGTTATCACCACCCGCCATACCTACACTTCTACCATTGTATGTTATCACCACCCGCCATACCTACACTCCTACCATTGTATGTTATCACCACCGGCATACCTACACTCCTACCATTGTATGTTATCACCACCGGCATACCTACACTCCTACCATAGTATGTTATCACCTTCCACCATACCTACACTCCTACCATTGTATGTTATCACTACCCACCATACCTACACTCCTACCATTGTATGTTATCACCACCCGCCATACCTACACTCCTACCATTGTATGTTATCAACACCCGCCATACCTACACTCCTACCATTGTATGTTATCACCACCCGCCATACCTACACTCCTACCATTGTATGTTATCAGCACCCGCCATACCTACACTCCTACCATTGTATGTTATCACCACCTGTCATACCTACACTCCTACCATTGTATGATATCAACACCCGCCATACCTACACTCTTATCATTGTATGTTATCACCACCGCCATACCTACACTCCCACCATAGTATGTTATCAACACCCGCCATACCTACACTCCTACCACTGTATGTTATCAACACCCGCCACACCTACACTCCAACCATTATCTGTTATCACCACCCGCCATACCTACACTCCAACCATTGTATGTTATCACCATCCGCCATACCTACACTCCTACCATTGTATGTTATCAACACCCGCCATACCTACACTCCTACCATTGTATGTTATCTACACCCGCCATACCTACACTCCTATCATTGTATGTTATCACCACCGGCCATACCTACACTCCTACCATTGTATGTTATCACCACCCACCATACCTACACTCCTACCATTGTATGTTATCACCACCTGTCATACCTACACTCCTACCATTGTATGTTATCACCACCCGCTATACCTACACTCCTACCATTGTATGTTATCACCACCCTCCATACCTACACTCCTATCATTGTATGTTATCACCACCCGCCATACCTACATTCCAATCATTGTATGTTATCACCACCTGCCACACCTACACTCCAACCATTGTATGTTATCAACACCCGCCATACCTACACTCCTACCATTGTATGTTATCACCACTCACCATACCTACACTCCTACCATTGTATGTTATCACCACCCGCCATACCTACACTCCTACCATTGTATGTTATCACCACCCGCTATACCTACACTTCTACCATTGTATGTTATCAACACCCGCCATACCTACACTCCTACCATTGTATGTTATCACCACCCGCCATACCTACACTCCTACCATTGTATGTTATCAACACCCGCCATACCTACACTCCTACCATTGTATGTCATCTACACCAGCCATTTCTACACTCCTACCATTGTATGTTATCACCACCTGCCATACCTACACTCCTACCATTGTATGTTATCAACACCCGCCATACCTACACTCCTACCATTGTATGTTATCACCACCTGCCATACCTACACTCCTACCATTGTATGTTCTCACCACCCGCCATACCTACACTCCTACCATTGTATGTTATCACCATCCGTCATACCTACACTCCTGATGCCACTGTATGTTATTAACACCCGCCATTCCTCTAATCCAACAATTGTATGTTATCAACAACCGCCATACCTACACTCCTACCATTGTATGTTATCAACACCCGCCATACCTACACTCCTACCATTGTATGTTATCACCACCCACCATACCTACACTCCTACCATTGTATGTCATCAACACCCGCCATACCTACACTCCTACCATTGTATGTTATCACCACCCACCATACCTACACTCCTACCATTGTATGTTATCACCACCTGTCATACCTACACTCCTACCTTTGTATGTTATCACCACCCGCCATACCTACACTCCTACCATTGTATGTTATCACCACCCTCCATACCTACACTCCTACCATTGTATGTTATCACCACCCGCCATACCTACACTCCAATCATTGTATGTTATCACCACCTGCCACACCTACACTCCGACCATTGTATGTTATCAACACCCGCCATACCTACACTCCTACCATTGTATGTTATCACCACCCGCCATACCTACACTTCTACCATTGTATGTTATCAACACCCGCCATACCTACACTCCTACCATTGTATGTTATCACCACCCGCCATACCTACACTCCTACCATTGTATGTTATCAACACCCGCCATACCTACACTCCTACCATTGTATTTCATCACCACCCGCCATACCTACACTCCTACCATTGTATGTTATCACCACCCGCCATACCTACACTTCTACCATTGTATGTTATCAACACCAGCCATTTCTACACTCCTACCATTGTATGTTATCACCACCTGCCATACCGACACTCCTACCATTGTATGTTATCAACACCCGCCATACCTACACTCCTACCATTGTATGTTATCACCACCCGCCATACCTACACTCCTACCATTGTATGTTATCAACACCCGCCATACCTACACTCCTACCATTGTATGTTATCACCACCTGTCTTACCTACACTCCTACCATTGTATGTTATCACCACCTGTCATACCTACACTCCAACCATTGTATGTTATCACCACCTGCCATACCTACACTCCTACCATTGTATGTTATCAACACCCGCCATACCTACACTCCTACCATTGTATGTTATCACCACCTGCCATACCTACACTCCTACCATTGTATGTTATCAACACCCGCCATACCTACACTCCTACCATTGTATGTTATCACCACCCACCATACCTACACTCCTACCATTATATTATCACCACCCGCCATACCTACACTCTTACCATTGTATGTTATCACCACCCGCCATACCTACACTCCTACCATTGTATGTTATCAACACCCACCATACCTACACTCCTACCATTGTATGTTATCAACACCCACCATACCTACACTCCAACCATTGTATGTTATCACACCCCCGCCATACCTACACTCCTACCATTATATTATCACCACCCGCCATACCTACACTCTTACCATTGTATGTTATCAACACCCGCCATACCTACACTCCTACCATTGTATGTTATCAACACCCGCCATACCTACACTCCTACCATTGTATGTTATCACCACCCACCATACCTGCACTCCTACCATTATATGTTATCACCACCCGCCATACCTACACTCCTACCATTGTATGTTATCACCACCCGCCATACCTACACTCCTACCATTGTATGTTATCAACACCCACCATACCTACACTCCTACCATTGTATGTTATCAACACCCACCATACCTACACCCCAACCATTATATGTTATCACCACCTGTCATACCTACACTCCTACCATTGTATGGTATAAGTACCCGGCTTATCTACTCTCCTACCATCGCGTTAACAATACGGACAGCTGGCGGAACAGTTGAGCATGCTCGATTTAATGGCCTATGTAATTTGATTAGCAACAATCGATTAATCCTTTTCATAATCGAGCAACATCATTGGTGTACCAAATGACCGATTATCGATTATAATCGATCAATGGGCAATTCACTATACTTGACATATTTAAGGTATGCTAGTAACGCCAAGTCACAATTTGAGCCTACTAAGAGAATATTTCTCAGGACACATTTGCAATAAATGACGTGGTGGACTCATAGAGCAGGAACAATAACGATATAAATGATGATAAATGCCGACATGTTGTGGTACACGTGTGTGTATACAATGTATTTCTTTTTGTGAATTATTATAAATTTACATTTCATCACCGTCAAGTTCTAGGATGTTCACAATTCTTACACCTTTATCAAGAGAAAAAAATCTAGCTATGATCCGGAAAATAGGAGACCGTTATTGCATTAATCATGCGTTTTTATGTCTTCGTTTGCTTACGACACATTTAAACCACCTCCTCAGCAGTCGCAAATTTTGCGACTATTTGGTACACAAGTCCTATCATTGCAATGCAGTTGGTGCACACAGCGTCTGCTTTACGATCCATTTATGCGCAACGTGTCGTTTGCGATTGTATGGTGCACGCATCCCCAGAGTACAACCTCATTACATATCATTATACTACAATATTACATATCGTGATACTACCACATTACAGGTCAAAATATTACAATATCACAGGTTAAAATATTACCACATGACAAGTTGCATTACTACCCTATTTTTCAAGTCATAATATTACAACATCACATGTCATTATACTACCATATTACATGTTATAATACCACTACATTACAGGTTTTAACACCACCATATTATAGATCACAATGCTACCCAATGACAGGTCATCTACTATCACATTACAAGTCATAATATTATCATATTACAAGTCAAATACTACAACGTTACAAGTCATAATTTTACCACTTTGCTAGTCATAATACTACCACATTGCATACCATCATACTAACATATTACAGGCTATGCTACCACCACAGTACAAGTCATAATACTATCACATTACAAGTCATAATACTACCACATTACAAGTCACAACACTACCATATTACAAATTAGAATATTACCACATTACAGTTTATAATACTACCACATTACAAGGCACAATAGGCCTACTACCACATTACAAGTCACAACACTATCATATTACAATTTAGAATATTACCACATTACACATATCGCGACAGAAGGAAGCCCAAGGCCGGGACTATGCCCTACTCTTCAAGGGTTCTTTATAGTGCACAGTATCATAGGCAGCACTGTACACTCCAGGCATTTGAACAATTTGGAGCACTGTAATTACTGTTTATAATACTACCACATTACAAGGCACAATACTTCCACATTACAAGGCACTATACTACTACATTACAGGTCAAATTACTACCAATCAATCAATCAATCAATCAATCCATAAATCAAGCAATCAATAAAACTTCTATAGCGCCTATATCCTCAGCGAACCGAGCTCAGAGGCGCACAAATCCTTAGCGTGATCATGTGTCATAATCGAGGCCAAAGCAGGCTCGTCAACAGGGAGCCGGGCTGCTGAGGGACCAGGGTGGAAAAGCCAGGTCTAATAGTTGGGATTTAAGTAATTTCCGGAATGTTAAGTTGTTTTGGCATTACGTATTGGCACAGGCATAAGGCTGGACCAGATATAAAGAAAGCTCTTGACCCAGTCTTAGTCTTTATACGAGGAACAACAAATCTATTCGAATTAGTGGAGCGCAGATATTTTGAGCATTTCGGCCGAACAAGTAAATCAGCCAGATATGCAGGTTGGTTTTCTCTTAGGGTTCGGGAAGTTATTGCGCATATTTTAAAATGAATACGAAACTTGACAGGAAGCCAATGTAATCGTTTTAGAATTGGAACGGAACGACTCAATCGTGGGGACTTGGTTACTACTCTTGGCATATTGTGAAAAAGTGAGTTACAATAATCCAACTTACTACTGACGAGTGCTACTGCAATTTGCTTAGCAAGATCTAAGGACAGACTTTTTCGAATTCGACGCAGGTCACGGATATGATAGAAGCATGCCCTACATGTTTGGGATATGTGTTTTCGGAAATTCAGGCTACTGTCGAATAGTACACCAAGATTTTTAGCTGATGTAGATGGATTTGTGTCTTGACCTAGAAGTAAGCATGGGAAATTATTTAAGAATTTTTCTCGTTGAAGTTTGGTCCCAATAAGAAGAAATTCTGTCTTGCTAGGAATAAGCTTCAGCTTAAATCCTGTCATCCAGGCCGACACACCCATTAAACATTGTTGCAACTTCTCAAGAGATTCCTTCGCGTTTGAAACTGATAGAGACATATAAATTTGAGTATCATCGGCATAAAGTAAAAAGCACTGGTCCTAGCACAGAGCCCTGTGGAACTCCATAGGAGAGTGTGACTTTATCTGAAAAAGTGTCTTCAATTTTTACGGACTGGTGCCTATTTTGCAAATAAGAAGAAAACCAAATTTGAGCCTGGCCAGATATTCCATACCAATCAGAAAGTCTATCTGTTAATGTGACATGGTCAATGGTGTCGAAAGCGGCAGACAAGTCAAGCAAGGTTGGAGCGGTAACTTCACCCTTGTCCATACTAATAATGATATCGTTATGTACTTTCAGTAGAGCCGATTCTGTAGAATGATGATTCCTGTAGGCCGATTGTAATGGATTAGATAAATGGTTATTTTTTATATGAGCTTGCAGCCTATCGGCTACTATCTTTTCTAAGATTTTGGAAATTAAACTTAAGTTGGATACAGGCCTGTAATGTTTCAGCTCGTTTTTAGGAAGAGGTGTTTTTTTCAGTAGTGCATGGTCTTATATGAGCTTCTTTGAAATTTTGAGGAAATGTACTAGTTTCCAGTGAAATGTTAATTATGTCAGTGATGGGAGTTATTAATATGTCAAGACAATTTTTTCAACACGATTGTAGGAATGGGATCCAGATCACATGATTTTGACGATGAACTCAAAATAAGCTTTTTAATTTCATCTTCTGACGCACGTTCAAAAACGTTCATTCTAGATCTAATTTCTGGTTTTTGCACTTGTGGAATATTTTGTACTTTATCTGGAAATTTGGAAAGGATAGTTTCAATTTTATCCACAAAATACCTAGAGAAATGATCACAAAGTGATTTTACTGATGTGAATTCTGGCAGAGCAGGAGGTGGAATTCTATGCAGAATGTTATTTATTGAATTCCAAAGGCGACGGGGATTGTCCGAATTTTCTGCAATAACATCAGCTGAATATTTCGATTTAGCTTTTGTCATCACTCTATTAAACAGGTGGCATTGATGTTTGTAACGAGAACGATCTAGATGTGTCCGAGATCTGCGCCATGCTCGTTCCAGATTGTGGCGAAGGGTTTTAGCCTTCATTATTTCCGGAGTCATCCATGGCGTTGGTGGTTTTCTGGGCAGAGTCTTTGTACTTACAGGAGCGTGTTTGTCTAGAATAGAGCTAAGAGCCGAATCATACTGTTGACAAAGTGCCGAGAGATCTTTCTCTGGTTTCTTTATTAGATCCGAACTGAGAATATCTGAATGGAACGATTCATAATCAATTTTGTTTATTTTTCGAAACGGTATTTTTTCTTTGTTCTATTTCGTCTTACAACAGTCGATTTCTGATATGACCGCAATATGGTCCGAGATACCTGCTGCCGAACAAACTGATTTGATAAAATTAGAAATGCGTTTGGTCATTAGCAGATTACAAGTAATATTACTACTACATTACATGTCATAATACTAGCCAATTTCAAATCAAAATACTACCACATTACAAGTTGTAATACTAGCCAATTACAAGTCATTATACCACCACATTACAAGTCATTAAACCACCACATTACAAGACATAGTACTACGATATTACATGTTAGAATACCACATTACAACTCATAATACTACCACATTACATGTCATTATACTACCACATTACATGTCATGATACTACCTTCATTAAAAGACATAAAACTAACACATTACATGTCATAATACCACCCCATTACTATTACATTAATAGTCACAAACCCACCATATTACAAGGCATAATATTACCACCGCATTATATTTCACATACTACCATACTACAGGTTTTAATACTACCACATGACGTGTCATAAAACTACCACATTCCAAGTCATAGTACTACCACATTACGAGTCATAATACTACCACCTTATATTATACTAGCATATTACAGGCTATACTACTACAAAATTACTGATTATAATACTACCACATTACAAGTCATAATACTGCCACAAAACAAGTCACAAGAACAACACATTACAAGTCATAATAAAACCACATTACAAGTCACAATACTACCGCATTACAAGTCATAGTACTACAAAATTACAGGTTATAATACGACCACATTACAAGTCGTAATACTACCACATCGCTTGCCATAATATTAAATATGAAGGCTAGTAATGAGTGTAAGCCCGTAGTATTCCCCGCACGTTGCGGCACGGGGTTTGGCCGGGTACGCCGAAAAAAAACCCCTCTCGCATCGCATAGCAGCCGGGGCTGAAGACGCTAAGAATGTTACGTTAGGCCAGTCGTGGGCTCACCTCTTGTATCTTGGGTGACAAACAAGGGATGTATGCTCTCATCAGGACAATTCTCGAAGAAGTAATCATAGGATAGTCCGTATTGAATCAACAGGCATAAGTGCAGGTTTACAAGGATTGAATGCATCCTGCATACCTGCAAAAAAACAACATTACATTTGAATATGTATATTGTAATTCCCCCCCCCCCAAATATATTTTTGGTTACAATAGCAATATTTTGTTGATAATATATACATGTAGCAAGAATAATAAGTTTTGAAATAGTTTTAATCCAACAATGATATTAACCATGCACCCGCCAGATTATCAAGTGGGTGGAAATTGCTCATATTTATTTCACTTACCACCAAAAATTAGCAAATATTGATGTTTAAACACACATTTCATTTCCAATATGTAAAGCACGTTATCATTTCATACTATCGCAAAAATGGATTTTTTTGTCGATTTGGTTTACAGTACAAACACATTCACATGCTAAACACGTCCACAGTCATTTTAAATCAGTTTTATTAGCCGATCAAATCACAGTTATTTAGAACGAGATAAGTTTAAACATTAAGATTTCCAAACGTTTGGTATCAAATTAAACAAATATATATGAGTAATTTTCACCCCCACACCGGACGCACATCCTCCAGTGGATAACAAATTTAAATCATTTGATTTAGTACTTTAATGGTTTAAGTTTCTGAGATGAAACACCCACACAAAATGTGAAGCATTAAGCCCTGTGATTGGCTCAGGCTTAGAACCTTTTCATTCAACGAGCTTAAAGTAGGTGTGTCATCATGACTTACTGAGTAAACATTGTGGGCGCACAATACAATCAAACGCATAAGCAGCATGGTCAACAGGAGTGGGGTCCGTCGCAATGCGAATAGTACAGTTCCGTAAAGCATAACCATGATAACGACCCAGCTGCTGTAAGAACGACTAGGTTTTTGTGACGTTTTACCCTGATAGGATCAGAAGCTTAAAAGTTGAGGTCCATTTCAGCACTCACAAATTATTGCTAACCAGTAAAGCATCACTACACTGAAAAGTGGACATGTTCTGGGGGAACGTGTAAGAATCGTGCACTTGGTGATACTTTTTACAAGTTGGCGATTGCCCTTGGCGACCCATAGCTGTGAAATTCAAAATGACCGCCGATCGACATAAAATACACCATAACTCGGCTTCTACTGATCACATATTCAATAATAGTAACACTTTTCTGACCTTTCTAAGTACGGGAAACTCATTTTTGACATTTGTGTCGATGGCAATTTAAATTTGAAGGTCATAACGATCTGTGATTTTATGTTCCGAAAACGTGTGTTTCTCCCACTTACATTCTTACATGATATGGAGGCTCCCTAGCTGTTCTGACATTGTGTTATGTAATGTTCTATGTGAGACGTTAATCAATTCATAACCTTTTCTTGTTTCTGATGAATATTTGTCAAGATGAGCTACACTCCACTAAAACTGAGGAAGAAAACGAATTGGGCACGTGTTGATTCTCTGAAAAATCGCATAGGGTGAAACAACCATATGAAAACCTGTGCTACCATGAAGGCTATGAGACTATTTAAAAATAGATCACTGTTTTTCTGGATAATAATATGATGCTTCTATGGTATGAAACGGGAGTGCTTAATAGGAGATGGTGATGATTGTATTGCAAAGTCGCAAACTATAATAGGAGTCCTTCAAAGTGCGAGTTTATGTCTAAAGCAATGTCTAATGATCACAAAATGAAAGACATGGCAAAGGAAGCTCAAACTGGGTTGTTTATGCTCGGATCAATGAAGCTTTTGATGCGACTGCTTCTGATCTCTAATACTATAAGACGTGTGACTTAAAACTATCAAATGAAGCTCGGCTGCCAAATAAAAAAGTTGAAGAAGACTAAATCTCAAACATTACCATATGGCCCCTTGTTATGACTGAGCCCATTGCATTAATTCAATAGAATGAAAGTGTGATGAAGCTAACAGATATTAGGAAGGTCCATAGTAAACGACTGAAACAAGTTAATTGTGATTGGTTAACAGTAGAAATACATCCTACTAGATTTAAAGAACATTTATTGTTATTTTCAGGTGATGAATGGCAGGCGTTCACTAAAGGCAGAGATGTGCTGCTCTCACCTTAAATAAAAACAGATGATTTATTGTCAGAAGCTATGTCTCAGGATCTCTCTGAACTGGAAGCAAAAAAGATATATTTTCATCTCAAGCCCCCTATAAAGGATCATTCTCTGCTCAATGCCAGTATCCAATTCTCTTTTGACGTTTCTACGCGTCATGCTTGAGGGTCCAACATGTATCCAAAATCTAAGCGACACAGAGATTAAAAGTGCCAGGATACGTGTCATTTGCACTGTTTCTCAGCTGCTAATAAGTAATGCAGCTACCTGTACCCAGAACCTTTATCAGAGGCATGATGGAGAGAGACCTGTACCTGTCTATATCGGTTTGAAGTTACATGTTCATGATCATCTGAAACAAATTATCTAAGAATTTTGTCATATAGGGCTTACAGTTTCCTATGATCGCATTATAGATGTACAAACAAGATGCACGGGAGCAGTGGCAAAGTGATTCAAAGATGAGGGTGCTGTAGTACCTACAAACTGCAAACGTGGTGTGTTCTTAACAGTGACTACAAATGATATTGATGTCTCCGGCAGGACTGATATGCACACATTGCCCTATCAGGTCTGACAGTCAGACTACTGATCTGACCTTGACAACAGGTGTGTGTGAAGGCTGTAGGAACGGGAGGGGTGCGAACAACATGACTATTCATTATGACGTCACCGGTTTACTGACTGTAGTGTGGAGTTAGCCAGGGAGGAGGGGGGTTCTGTACTCATAGCACATATGCGTGATATCCAGGAGTCTGTCTGTAGCAGACAACTGGATAGATGATGGATATGCACGGTACATCCATCACACTATTTGGCCATCTCAGTAAAGACAATACAGGCTCTAATCCTCTGCCACTGACTTTGGATGTTTTTCTGAAGACACGCCAATAGAACTGATGAGCTTGCAGTGGTTCCTTTTGTTGAACAGCTCGGTCAAGCTATACGTTTGTGATCTTTTCGAAATTGTGATGGACGATTTTTAACAAAATCCACGTGCAAGTGTGGAGAAACATGCATGGTTGGTTGAAGCATATCTTGGACATAAGTATGAATGGCAATGTGGGTGGAAAATTGCAGCTAGATGAGGTGCCAGTCACATTTGCAGGTTTATTTTCAAGGAACCAAGGACACAAAGATGTCAAGCCCCGAGTAGTTTTAGGAGTACTACCTGTATTCAATAAAGAAAAGGCAGACACGTTAAGCATGCAGAAAAACGTTATGTGTAGTGCGCACAAGAAGCACAATAAGCTAGCGGCAAGTTGATGGGCGGTTCAGGCTGGGAACGAATGTTTCACCTAGCAAAGATATTTACACTTGGAGTTGTAGCATCTCTGCTTGGTGGTAAACATGTGAAAAGGACGCGTCGGGCATACCTTCTAACTTCGGCTTGGCTTGAAATACTAACAAGAAATGCCTGTCATTGCATTAGTCATTGTCAATGCGGAGTAAATGGAACTGACACAGGATTCTCTCCACATGCAACGCATTGGAAAACTGTACATATGTACACCAAAAACTGTTCTAGTGCTACTGTAAATGAAGCACGAAGACACATGTCTACTCATAGTCTCTGATCTCTAGAAAAAATTCCATCCACAAAAGCGGCCTCATACCAACATGTATACAGAACCTGCACAGTATGGTTGGGAATGGAATGGTCGCCTTAACCCTAGCTATGTCCAAGATTTGGGCAGCTGTGTCTGTACAATGTCAGGCATTTTTGATAAAAAAATACTTCTTGGATTCAGAGTGATATGGCTATGTTTTTCTTGTCAAAAAACATGTAAAACCATATATATTTAGTTTCAGTGGGTCCTGGGCTTCAAAGTGGTTGCTATGACAACTCACCCTAGTGAGCGAAAAAATCCAAGATGGCCACCCAAAATGGCCGCCAATCACCAGTCATGTCACTTAAAACAGGTTTGAGTCCACTTAAATGGTTGTAAATATAAGCATTGTGTGGTACTTGACATCTAGGAATGCTCACTGTTATAAACTGAGTAGCTTAAAAAAAATTGAGTTGAAAAAAATCAATTTTAAGGATTTAAGAGCAATTAGCGCTCAGAACGGGAGTGCCGATAGTAGCGAGCTCATAGGTTATTTCTCATGAAAAATCCACGAGCAAACTCCCCCTGCTGAGCGAACTGTTATTGTAACTAGCCAGAAACTTTTTTAAACTATGTAAAAATGTAAATTTTATTTAAGTTTGTCCTTGACAGTGCAATGGTTGCTATGGCAATGTCAAATTTTGAGTACAAAATCAAAGATGGCCGCCCAAAATGGCCGCCATTTGCTAAAAAGCGACAAAAAACAGGTTTGTTGCCATACAATTACATGTAGCTCTAGGTGGAAGTCGATCACATTTGTTGACAAAAAGTGTTGAAAAATGTCATAAAATAAGCATCTCTGAGGAAGAAGACCCTAGACTATGACGTGTTTTCAACCTTTAATGTGTCAGGAAAAGATCGATTTAGAGCATAGTCATGATAGTGCAGCAATACCATGTCTTCTCTAATTGACCAGCCATGATATGTTTACATGTTATTGGGATATTATAGGCCTGACTAGTCTAAGACGTGAACAACCACACAACATTACTTTGAAACATGGGTGTGGCTTCAGTTACAGTTTGTTTCAGGGAACAACTAACGATATGCCCATTCATATAGAGCCGTTAGTCCAAGCCGCCGAATGCGAGCCGATGTCCGCCGATTTCCACTCGGGTTTTTCCGTAATTCCAAAATGGCGGCGCCGGCGATTTGAGCATTTTAAATATGTGTTGGCAGTTTATCGCGAGATTGTTGAGCAAATAGTAATAGCTATAGTAAATGAATATGAAAAAAATGATTCAACATATTTGTATTTCTAAACTGACAGATCTATAAAAACATTCGATAATTAGAACTTGATCAAAGTCGATGTTAAATATTGAAGCGAAACACAAATTGTCAATTTGCTGACATCCTGAGCGGAAGCGATGACGGACTGGGTCAGACTGTAAGACGATCTCTGATTGGTCCGTGAGGGCATTTCCAAGCCAATTAGAATACCAGCTACAAAATGACACACATCACGCATTTGCAGTCATTACCTGACGGGAGATGCGGGAAAAACGGCCTCAAAACAACTTTATTTAAATAAAGCCGATAAAATCGGCTTTGACAATTGTAAATTTTAAATAAAGCCGATAAACGGCTTGGAAATTTCTTAGACATGGGTCCCATAATGGACAGTTTAGGAATTTGCTAGTGCTGCAAGTACACCTATGCTGCATTGTAGCTGCATCAAGGTGTAAGGTGTGCAAGGAAAACTACAAATGTTTTAAAGATGGGTTGAGATACACACTGTTGTGTTAATGTGAAGGTGGTTGCTGTAATAATGATTAATGTGATCGAACAGATAATAACATACCGTGTATCAGTCTTGGATATAATTAAACTACTTCTGTGTTCTGTGTTCTGTGTTCTGTTATATCAAATAATAAAACAATTTGGACAACCGAATATAAATTTACATGTAAATATTGCGTAATTTATTACAAAATATACACAAATTTAATTTGTATTACCTTTAGACCATTATACATGTCCGAAATAAATTCCTCATACACTAAAACATTAGAAAAGTGGTATTATGCTTCAATATTTGACCAGTAGAAGCCGAGTTATGGGGTGTTTTTGTCGATTGGCGGCCATTTTTAATTTTGCATGTGCAAGCCACTAGGAGCATGCGCCAACTTGTAGCCAGTGGTTTTTGAAAGCATCATGGTCCGTCAAATTTCAAAAAAGTATATCACCAAGTGCACGATTCGTGTGTCTTATGACAACTTCCTCTCCCACTAGAATATACTGCTAGTTTACCCCTGGTTGCAATGTTTCACTGGTGCTGTATCTTAGTTCATCATTTTAAAGATGATATTCAGGGTAGCAGGGTAGTTGTTTAATATTCACCATATAAATTAATTTCTTCTTTGAATAATATAACTCACACGCTGAGTTTTAGGACGATTTTTCGTTTCCCGGTTAAAAGTCAGAATCTCCAAACTTAGTTGTTTTTCTTTAGTTAGATGACTTGTTGCTTTTATAAATAATAATAAAATTATCACCAAAGCATAAATCTAAGTCATAATTATTCCCACACTCTGCGCAGTAGTTTTTATTATGATATTGATATATCACACTGTGTTTTAGTCAGAATGTCTAGCTGATACAAACATTGTTCATTACTCGCGGAATATGCAGAATGTTATGTAGTGGCGGATTCAGGACCTGAAGAAAAGGGGCGCCAGAGGTTTGACTTGCCCACATTTTGTTCTAAATAGGGGGTTGTTTTATGTCACATCACATAATATAAACAAAAACATTGTTTTTATATAGTCATAATTAAACTATATATTTTTGTAAATCCTAATAACAATTCAAAAATAAACATATTTGTTTTTATTTTGTGAATAAAAGTCCACAATTTAAAAAAACCCGTTTTCAGGCAAATGTGAAGAACAGGGAATAATATCACAACAGCCATTCATGCAAATTCACAGAAACTATGATTGTAAACATGAAGATCACAACTTTGGCCGAAGAATAATTGTGGGCCGACGTAGCCTGGTCCGAGATGGTCGTTGGCCGAGATCGCCAGTACCCATTTTTACCCACTCTCTTGAAGTTGTTGGTTGCGGTGGTGAGACGCAACTTCAGGTGGAGAAAAAAAACC
The DNA here is from genome assembly GCA_964017125.1 of Flabesymbios commensalis. NCBI lineage: Eukaryota > Metazoa > Annelida > Polychaeta > Terebellida > Flabelligeridae > Flabesymbios > Flabesymbios commensalis. The sequence goes on from OZ024912.1 coordinate 20,520,072, forward strand.
TTGTGTTTTAGGGATTAAATAATTATGTTCATTTTTATTACTCATAGTATTTATTAACCCTTTAACCGCCAAATTCTTCAATTGGAATTGTCACCCACTTAAAGTTGTGTCTCGCTGACGCGATCCACAACTTCAAGTGAGTGAAAATTATTCAGATTTGACAAAATGGAGGTCAACTCCTTTCAAATCCTGCTGATTGATGTCACATTTTATCATTAACATGTGGTACCTGATGTGCTAATAAAAAATGAAAAAACGAATATATGCGGCACCGGCGGTTAAAGGGTTAAGCATAGATAAACTGACTTTGTGAATATAATATAATGCGGATGCGGAATAAAATATACACTTAGAACATTATATCAAACGCATGTAATTTGATACAAAATCAACCTTAATGTTATTGGAGCCCAGCCTTTTTGCCAATTGCAGCATCAACAGTTAAAAACTATCCTGTATTTCATATGCCACTGCCGGTTTTTTTTATTTCTTTTTTGTTATAATCCCATTAAAAAATAATCTCGGCTTCTATAATTTGTCTCAACAGACGTATTGAAAATTTAATGTGAATTTGTTTATCCAGCATGTAAGACTAATATAGCTAAGCCACCTGGCTATCAGTGTGAAATCGACATTAAATGTCATTATAGAATACAAACTAGCTGTTCAAAATATTTATCCAGAGAAGTTATAAACAGTTGACGCTCAGAAATTGTTCAGTAGATTGTCCAAAATCACTGATAATAGAGGAGCGTATGGCGTTAATTAATTGCTTCTAATGTTGACAAGTTAAATATATCATGATCATGAAATATTATGCATCATAATAATTATAATTTCCAACAAATCAAGTTTATTTAAAGAAAAAAACAGTCACATCCATGATAGCCGCATTGGCTCAATGTTGTTATAATGTTGCTCGACGGTGGGCCAACATTATAACAACATTGAATCAAAGTCTCGACTTTTCCAGGCGATGTGCTTACCCCGGTATTTGATGGTAAACCCTCGTTGCAATGCTATGCCCTCACTCTCATTGTTATCGGCTCACTGACATAATGTCCAGCGCAGCAGACGACGTGTACCGGATTCCTTGATTCTTAGTATTACTACTATTTTTAGCTTCGAATTATTTATGAAATGTGCCGGTGGTGTCTTTTTCTTCTTATATCGACGTCATATTCCGCATGTGTATTTGGTGACCCGTGATAGCAGGCAAATGAACAATAAAGGATCGATGATTTCACACACATGTAGCAGCAAATCGTAGGTGACAATTGAGATACCCAATGCTGGACTAGCATCGGAGACTTTGTATCGACATTAAGCCGATGGTGAGCAACTTTTGTGGTGTGGGGTAGTTCAGGACGCAGCGTGTCTATTTTTAATTAGTCTTCTGCACGCTGTCATGGAGATGTAGGTTAGTAATACATAATTCACATCCCTTGTAGACCCACATTTAAATAGTTGATATTTTTATTACGAGTAAGCAATATCGAGCTGCTTGTATTGTATTAATTTGAATTTTATTAGCGAAAAAACTATACAATAATAAATAAATCGCAAAACACATCAACGCTAACGGGCAATCACGCGTGAATTCGCGTGAGTACAGGCCCGGTCACACATACCATCACACTCGTCAAGCGCACAAAAAATGAAGATTTTTGGTCAGTGCGTTGTGATTCGCTGCGCGTGCGTCAGAATTTGTTAGGCACAAGTAGAGCGCACGCTCTAAATTCGTTGTGTTTTCGTTGACCGAGGTTTCTTACAGTCACACATAAACGACACACAGTCCACTCATAAAAAGGAATTAAAAACAATTTGAGTCCGGATTGTGAAAAACGTCGCAAGCTGGTAGCGAATGCACAGCGTGTTTTCAACGCAAAGTGCGAATGAACAGCGCTTTGCTAACGCGTTGGACTCTTACAGTGCGCATTAAACCCTATAATGCTAATGTCGACTATAACAGTAACTTTTATCATTTTAAAACATGCTATGCATTTTAAAAATATATGTGTATACAGTAAACATTAAAATGTGGCCATTGTGTTTTTTTCACTGTTTCAGATAAGAGAAAATCCAAAATGCAATGAGGGAGCGCAGAACCAAAACATTTATGCAAAAAACATCGTATATTTCTGGAAAATTAATGAGGGCTGTTATTGAGGGCGACGAAATAAACAAAAATGGATTTCGAAAAAAAATAATGGGGACGATGAAAAAAAGCCCCAAAAACATAACTGGATAAGCGCTTTTTTATCTCTTGAAATGAACTTTTTTTCGGATATCGGTAACAATCCGATGCGCGCGCTGGGCAGAAAAAACACATGTTGATTGGTAATGCGCGGCTTTAAACTGATGCGCGGGGTCATCTAAATATCAGAAAAAACATAGTGGCTTAAAAATTAATTTTTCAATCATGTTTCGCGAAATATTTTGACAAAATTTCAAAAATTTTGCTCTGTGACAATAAAACATGAACTAAAGTTGTAAAATTTCAAAAGTTAAGATTGTAAAATACAATGGAATAGAATAATATGTGTTATAGATGTACAAGATATAAATTTAATGCTATGATAAGAATATTAATAAAGTGACTAACTCAGGCTGAATTCATAAAAAAATCGGTGATTTTATTTTGACTGATTAATATGACCGTATAATGTAAACATGTCCATAAACTAGAACTGTAAAAGTTTTCAAATTTTTGTGCTGCGCATTTACCAGTTAGGCTGGATATAGAGACGAAATTCTCGTATTTCTTTTTTTTTATGACATGGTTGTCCAAAATAAGAAATCAGGAATTTCGTCTCTATATCATTATTTGCAGAATCTGGGCCCCGTTTTATCATAAAACGGGGCCCAAAATCAGATGCTGACACGTTAGTTATTGGTGTTTTTTTATCATACAAAAAACAAACGAGCTCTTAATTCTCGTGACCTTTGCCTGCCGCTTATAAGAATATAAAAAAGCTCGTTGACTTTCCTCGTATGTCTGTCTCCCTCTTAGGGAGGATACGAGCACTCTGACCAACTCGTTGAATTCTAACGATCCCCATATGTAAATGAGCTATTCATAAGAGCTCGTTTGTTTTCTGTATGATAAAACGGGGCCTTGGGCCCTGGGCCTCGTTTTATCATACAGAAAACAAACGATATGATTTACACATATCAAGCATAATGCTGTATAAGTCAGGGCCCATTTTTCAAAAAAGGCATATCTAAAAGTTAGTAAGGCATTTTTTAGTATAATTTGTCATGCAGTTGTTTTTACACAATTCGGATATGCTGATTCCAAATCTACCTCATACCAATCTCTATTTTGTCTTTTTCCCACTTCAAAAGCAAAATGGCCGCCAAAATTTGTGAAAATGTCACAGCTTTACATCACGGCTTGGCTCACAATGAACACAAAACGCTATTTTGGTGTCTAAAATAACATTTTTGGGGTCAGGGAGTTAAGTAGTGATGTTTCCGAAGGTCATATAGCTACCATTATTATTAAACAGTGGCCGCTAGAGGGCAAAATCCGAAATGGCCGCTACTGCAACGTAATGTGCCTTAACGTTGCTTCCAAATAACGTAGAAATGTGTTTTTGGTGTCTACATATGAGTTTCTCACACCTAGGAAACCAATTCAGAGTCGCGATAACATCTATTATCAATATATCACAAAGTTATGGGGAACAAAACAGATGTTGCGCCAGAAAAACGACACATTGTAGTCCAGTGTAATAATTTCTTTAAAAGCCATTTTTTCACATTAAGAAGCGGAGGGAAACAAACGCAGAAGGCATTTTGTAAGAATGTTTAAATTACTGACAAAAATATTTTATTATTGTTGCTCACTGCCCGGCACCAGATAACCTGTCGCTCACCATGTATCCGCTCTAGGCCTAATGCTTTGTGGCCTATGTGATATCCATCTGCATCGTGTTTTTACAGTACAGAATAAATCAATTAGGGTAATTTAAATTTAAATGCACATTGGCCACGGGTGGCACACTTGGGCCAAGCCCTATACTAGGTTTGAGCAAAACATGAAGTCGATCCCTCAAGGTCATCTGAATAGCCATGACAATGATGACACGCATACATGTTCCGTTCTGTTAGTATAATCCAATTTATATATTGTGCTGGTCAAAACGTTCACATCACATAAATAATATGTTTCCCAATCGAATTAACAATAGCCAGGTAATGCGCTGATAACACAGTTTTCACACATATATAAATGAACGAATAAAGTCACAACCATCGACTCAGAGATCCACACAAGAACGTATATCTACTTCTCTAACTTAAAATAAGGATAGGATAGCTAATGTCATCGTCAATTCCAATGATAACATAAAGTTACACGATATCAAAAAAATGTAATTTAGAGCAGAAGTTGACTTATATATATATATGTTTTGAGCATATGAGATTAATGGTTGAAGACACCCGAACTCCAAACAGAGCAGTGGAGATGGAGCTATCGACAAATATAATTTCCTAGGGTAATGCTCATTTGCTAGGGTAATGTCGAAAATACTAATAATGATTTTTTTATGAATATATTCTGAACATACACCATCTTCAGACGATGTTAGTAACTGTCCCTACAGTTGGCAACTCAATGCTACATTGTGTCATAAACAAGTCCCCAGAGATCATTGGGCACACTGTTGCAACAAGATAGGATACAGAATATGTGGTGATTGGGGTAATATACATTGATATAGTTTGTAACACGATCAGGATATTTTCACGCAGATTAACATAAAATACATAAACTTTATATATGTGGTCGTGATATGGTGGGATGTGTATTGAATCAGTAGGTTCTGGTCATGCATAGTTCTAAGCTCTCACTCTCAAATAATATACAGTTGCCTTGCAGGTTCAGTTTTGCAGAAGGTATTTAAGCCTCTAATAACTATAGGTCTCTCCAGACTTAGCATATTAATTTTCGTTAATATAGAGTATATATTACTTTGGTTCTTATGTAATCAACATTGATCGTCTAGTAACCTATGTAAGACACATGTATCCTACTTCGAAAAACAGTTCCATGCAGACTGTATATTACATGCATGAATATATTACAGATCTATAAAGCATAGAACCAGGGAGGAGGGCAATGCAGTTTTAGTTTAAATAAATATAATAAATACAATTTTCAAATTGGCCACGTTTGGAAAAGATGTCAAGCTCATTCAGTCATCCACGAAAAATGTTATTAGGACAATCAAACTGTCAGATACTGATTTTAGAATTGATGTGCTATCACATGCTGGCGTTGCGGAAGCCTTTGAGACGATTGAATGGTATAGAGTACGATACATGTTACCAGCTATAGGTTAACACAGCTAAGCATTGTTATTGGATGACAAAGATTTGAAATCAGAATGGCTTAGAATGAGAAAGTTTACATCAGTTCCTACGTCTACCACATTGACAGTTTGATTGTAGTAATAATATTTCCGTAAATGATTGAATGAACTTGACATCTTTCCCAAAAGTGGCGAATTTCAACATTGAATTTATTGTATTTCTGCAAACTAAAGCTGCATTGCCCTCCTCCCTGGTTCTGTGCTTTATCTGTAATATATCCATGTAATATACAGTATGAATGGAACTGTTTTCCGATGTAGCATGCATGTGTCTTGCATAGATTACTTGACGATCAATGTTGATTACATAAGAATAGTAATAGATAATGAAAATTAATTAGGGACCTAAATATCTTCACATCCATCATATCATGTCATCACTTTATATATAAAGTTTTAGAATGAAAATTCAGATGAAACAGGTTTACCAATACATGGCAATTTTCTGCAATTTTTAAACCACATTAAATCATTTTCATCCATAGCGTGCTCGGCCTCAGACCGCCAGGGCTCGAATTTCGAGTCCTGTGTCTGGAGGACAGTGTCATCTCAATCATCTCACCATCCTCAGGAGGTTTTCCTGGCCCAGCTTAGCCTATATGTGCACAAAGGTGGCCTCAAGCCCGATTCATTTCATTTCATTTTTCATCCACTACAAGTCGAGAATTGCGACAGCAATTCGCGGCTTGTAGTGGATGAAGATGACAATGATATATTCAGGCTTGAAAGGGTTAACTAAACAAATATGGGATATTTATAACAGCTTGAAGTTGCTGGTCATGTTAACGAGAAACAACTTCAAGTGTGTTAAAAATAAAGTTCCTAATGTAGGTTAAAATCGGTAAGAACGTAAGATTTTTCGTGACCGATGCTTTATTAGAAGACTAAACACACATTGTTTGACATCCACATTTATTTTGCTTGTATGTCACCCACCTCCCTTCAATCGTGTAAGTGCCGCCGTCATCGTAGATAAAAATCTGCAGCCTCGAAATAAAAGAGAGCTTGGCCTTTTATAATAATCATTATATGATTCTGACACATTCACTCGGAACGACATTTGTGTTTAAACAGCAAACACAAAACATTTGTATATCATTTACACAGCGTCGGCCTAACGTCTTCAACGTTGATCCAACAGTGTAGAAATGTTATATGCTAATATTTGACAATAATTATTGTAAATGTTTGGTCTCAAATTAAACAAATATGGGTAGTTGGGCGCCACGTTAGCGAGACTCAACTTCAAGTCTATGGCAGAAAATGTAATTTCTTATTTTAGAGCTCCAACCCTTTCAGCCAAGATATTGATTTTATACATCAGAATCTGACGTCTATATAGGCCTACGCCAGACGCTAATGCTACGGTCCCCCGAGAATAAAATGTCTGGCGATGTAGCCTATACTGGCAAAACAAAACGTGTTCTGGTTGCGATAGGTGCCGATTTCGAACGTGTGGTTTCACAGACACACACTTCTGGGAAGTATCACCGACATTTCACCGAATATTCGGCGATGCATCGGGGAAGATTTGGTTATTAATCGGCGCTGCATCGGCTAACAGTTGACACGGTAGGCTACTTTTAGATGGTCAGTGATCCTTCGGCGTGTGACAGATAAATATCGGCGATGCGTCGGGGGCGTAATGGTGACGTCTTGACGATATCGCGGGGATGTCTTTGCGATGGTATAGTGCCTTGTGGAGAGCATAATTATAACAGGTTTGGATATTACGTGGTACCACACGTGGTACCACATCATACATTCTCGTTGTCGAATGAGATCATGGATAAATCAGAGATCATTTTTGTGCTGTTGGCGTATTACTGGATGGAGATTCAGGAAAATGTGGATCACCTAAATCATCCACTATATTATCGCATCGAATATACATCGCCGATGTGACGACGATGCATTTTTTTTTCTCGATGTCCCGATGCCTTCAGAAAACACTACGATTACTTAAGTACGTCGCCGATCATTCGCCGAACTACTGGCTCATTGTGTTGCTACCCTGGCGATGCCCGAATGTGTGCATAGCGAAAGCATCGGGAGTCCTAAAAAGCCTCATGGGACCGTGGGGGCCTAAATATAAGTATTTCAATGCTTTATTGAGAATATTGGTCATACGAACTTCTCGTCCCCTTGGTGCTAGAAGGTGCTAAACTGCCTCTTTATAAAGTGACAGTTTAGCACATAAGGGGGGGGGGCGTTTTGTTGTTGAGGCTTAAGAAGAATAAAATGCATTGTTTGACCTCTACATCTATTTTGCCAGCGTGAATCCACCTCCCCTTCAATCGGTTGAGTGCCGTCATCATTGAAATAATAAAAATGTCCAGCCTGGAAATAAAGGACAGCTTGGTCCCTCATACTCATCATTATATGCTTTCTGAAGCAATGACACATAGATTGTCCAATTTGGAGAATTAATATCTGCATGAAAGTTGTTTCGTGACCGGTTCATTAGGCCATCAGCAGGACTTAATGTTAGACCATTGGCTTTTTGATCTGACGAGGCAGCTGATGATGGATATTCAAACATGACCAGAAACAAACTTGACATTAACTTTTTAAAATAAGATTTTAGATAAGCCTCCACAACCAGTGCAGCACATGCGAGACCCAGGAGAAACAATAAACACCAAAGTGCTAAGGGTTTGAATAATAAATGTAATAGAACGATGGGAATGATAAAGCAAATACTTTTAAAATCTCCGAGATGAGGCAATGCGGGCCTTGTTTTACGTCAAGACAATGTGGTTAATCCTTTAAGCCCTCACGCTGCATTAAAGCATCATTTACATTCCTGAAATCACTTAATTTTCCTACAACTAAGGATTTTAGAATGAAAATTTCCATTAAAATTGTTTACCAATTCATGGCAATTTTCTTTAATTTTTAAACAACATCAAGTCATCTTCGTCGACTATAAGTCGAGAATTGCGACAGCAATTCGCGGCTTGTAGTTGATGAAGATGACAACGGTAAATTAAAGCTTGAAAGGGTTAAAACGAAGTTTATTTATAGAATTGTTTGACCAATCGAAGAGTGGCTCAGCCTGTCACATGACAAGATCAACCAATCAACGTCGTTATTTAGGTGTCATTTAAATTAGGGGGTCGACAACCATACTTGGGCTGAACTGTTCCTTTATGGAATGCCCTCTCATGGAAATTTAGGGATGCCGATTCATTTTATTTTTTGAAACATCAACTATTATAAGGCATTACGACCAGCTGGTTGATGACTTTGATACAGATAATGTATGTACCAAGTCAGCCTCCACATTTATTTTGCTAGCGTGCCATCCACCACCCCCCCCCCCCCCTTCAATCGTGTTAGTGCCGTCGGCATTGTGGATAAATGTCCAGCCTCGAGATAAAGAACAGTTTGGTCCTTTATAATAATCATTATATGACTACATTGACATTTGACACATGTATTCTCCAATCTGGGGAATTAATATCTGAATTATAGTTGTTTCGTGACCGGTGGATTAGGCCATAAGCGGGATTTAATGTTGCAAATTAACAATTAAACTTGTTAAATTGTTACCCTCTTGAAATAAAAATTATTGTTATTATTATTAGGTGTCACTCCTGTTTGTGTAATCGTGCTGCACTACGTTATAATTTATATATATTATAATTTGATGAGTTCGTTTTTTGGACTATTGTACTGTCAGTATATGATATGATCTCACACAAATTGCAACATAAACTATCTCAACTGTTTTATTGACATCAAAGTTTCCTTGATAGCATATCAAAAGTCTTAAGTAATTAGAGTGGTGCAAGTATTGAAATCGATGATGAGATATTTCCTCCACTGCCTCCCATGTTGAAAACTATATTTATGGATTATGCAATGTATTTTCTTATGATGCACAGACAAATGGTTCAGAACTATTTACAATCTACCAGAAACGAATGCATACATGCAATATTAATTTGAAAGCAATTCACGTGCATTGTTGACAGGCAGTTCCCCACAAATTGAAAATATTTCATCTGAATTTATTGCAATACGAGAATAGTCTAGTTTTTTTGTGAACAAAAAACTGGGGATGTCTTCCCTCCATCAGCATAGTCATAAAGGTTGATAGCTAATAGATGTAGTGTCAATAGCCTTTGTAATTAATGTTGTTGAATAGCTCCTGTGGACAGTAAAGACAAGAACTTTATATAAAGTTTTTGGTAGAGATTATGTATTGGGCGGAATTTATTAGTCCGTTTTGGTGCGAAACACTCCCACCCAGCAATCACGACGTTGACCCAATGCTGGTCCAATGCTGGCCCACAATCTGCGACGCTGGCCCAACATTAAACCAGCACTGGTTCAACGCTTCGTGTTTGCTGGGCTGCGTTCAACCCAGTAAACACAAAACATTATTGTTCTGGGTCCTTTGAGGAGTTTTTTGGAATGTTTTGAAAATCTACAACTACAAGTAAGAGACTATCTGCTCAAATGAACAGCATTCTTCTGCATAAAATATGTTAGATCTTGGGTTGTAGGTCTGCCTAATCATCCCCGATTGCGAAACTACATTACTCTTAGCATTATGATTCTTTTTACACTATTGTGATTTCTGGAGAGTGGCTGATTGAACAAACCTTAAACCTATGTTGTTTTAATGCTGGACCAAGGTCGTCGCCAGTGGCCCGCATGAAGTATAGCCATGTTGTGACATCTGCCTTCATTATAACCAGCAAACGGGCGGGGGCCCTAGGGTAGTGGTTAGCACCGCTGCCTTTCAAGCCAGAGTCCGGGGTTCGGTTCCCGGTCTCGGCGGTTTGAAAGAAACAAAATTGTTTCTTCCCCATCCACGTGTGAAAGTTAGTATTGTGGGGAGCCTCCGTGACCGAGAGGTAGCGTGCTCGGCCTCAGACCGCCAGGGCTCGAATTTCGAATCCTGTGTCTGGAGGACAGTGTCATCTCAATCATCTCACCAACCTCAGGAGGTTCTCCTGGCCCAGTTTAGCCTATATGTGCACAAAGGTGGCCTAAAGCCCGACTCATTTCATTTTTTATAACTAGACGTTAAAACAATATTGGGCTAATTCTGAGCCAACGTGGTTTACAATGGACCAACGTTAGTCAGCACTAAAGCTTGTTGGGTACCCGCACTCTAAGGTGCCAGTATGTCTGGTTGTCGTCTTTTGTTTGTTCTTCAGACTTTTAGGCCTATTCAAATGAGCTGGGCTCGGGCCGTACAATAACTACTACTTGAAGTCAAGGCTGGGTTAATGCTGGCACGCCATCTGTGACGCTGGCCCACATTCAAGTGTAGCGCCAAACACGACACGGTAACCTAATACTGGTCTAATGTTGACTCAGCGTCGTAGACGGCCAACAATAGCCCGACATTGGGTCAACGTCTCGTGTTTGACCACCTGCATGATAGACGGAGAGAACGCACAGACACAAAACTGATGTGCCGAACAAATGGAACAAATGAGCGATGAGAAGCAAAGTAATATATCGTCGCCTCGGAGCTAAAGGATCCTATCTGCCACTCTAACGAGGGTCAGATAGGATCATTTAGCTCCCAGGCGACGATATCTCCACCTCTATAGAGGGGAGACATAATAATAAAGAGGCAAAATGTGTAATCGAAAATAAAATTAATCGGTCTTTAGGCCACCTTTGTGCACATATAGGCTAAACTGGGCCAGGAGAACCTCCTGAGGATGGTGAGATGATTGAGATGACACACTCCCCCATACTTCATTGTATTAGCCAGCTCGGTAAAAACAAAGGAGGTCGAGGTCATTGAGTTTCACAGAATATGAAGATACAGTGCAGACAAGGTGAATCCATACACTTCAACCCACGTTTTCAAGCCTGATATACCAGTGGAATCGCTTATTCATCTAGTAATTGCCTATGTTGTCATTTAATGATAGCTACAAAATAACTTATATAAAAAAGATTCTAAATGCATAAAAAAAATCATTTTTTTAGTCACAGCGTCAGGATGCATATCAGATAATAGTGGCTGAAAAATGTTTTCCAATGATTTAACTGTTGTTACTGTATCTTAATTACTTTTTCTGTTACTAATTAAAAAAACATCTTTGCATGGGGTTTTTAATGCATATATTTATTTATATGCGGAGCAGTTAACACCTGGTGCACCCAATACAAATTTGACGTTGACCCATCCATAATAGGGTGTTCTGCATGACATAATATTTATATTAGTGACCCGCCACGCGAAAAGGACCATTTGGTCAAAATTTTCAAAATTGATTTTCATTGTTAATATGGTTATCCTGTTTGGATAACTGAAAGAATTTTTGAAAAATTTTCATAACTTTTGTTTTATGATATTTTAAAAAAATTAAAATTAGTTATGTAATCATTAAATTTAAATTTTAAATGACGTCATAAATAATTTAAATAAAGCCGCGGAGAGGTACCTTCTCGCGTGGCGGGTCACATTTGTTCTTGCAGTATAATAGACGATTACCACATTTGGTTGCTGCTCATCTTACACAGACTTATGTGAAATAGAGTGATACATGGGAACAAATGCACATACTTCTTGGTTTAAGTGTTGATGTTATTGGTGATATTGTTTATGTATTTGTCATATGACAAGCAGACAATATTAACCATAAAAATAATACATGATATAGTGACAAGATGTACAGTTCCTAGGATAAACATTAACATTGAAGGTATGACAAAATACATCAAAGGATATTGACTTATATATAGTTACACCAGATAGACCCAATCAGTCGCGATATCCGGGAAGAAAAGCTTGATATTATGCGGAATGATACATCTATTGGTCTACTTCATTCTCAACTCCCGTTTCCAGGTAAAAGATCATTTTCCTACACCTATCATCCATATAACTCTATCTGGCCCGACATCAGCGACATGTATGTGTTCGTAGGACACTGGTGTATGCAGAGTATGTAGACCACACTAGATGATATAATATCAAACCAATTGAAACTTCTATTTTAACAAAAATATGCTGGATATCTCGGCCACAGCCAGAATGTGGTATGTAAAATGGAAATGCGTAGTGGTTATAGTTTTCATACAGGAATTACTTTTTTGGGAGAAATAGGTGGGCTGATGGCTAGTTCTGGCTTGCACAAGCCATATCTGAAATATATACAGACGTCGGTGTTGAGCAAAATGTTAAGCGAAAAGTATGTTATTCGCATAATAAGCTTATATTTATCTACTCAAAGCACTCCTCAAAATTTCATATTTTTTATATTATCTGGCTATAATGCAGGGTTTCATTGTTTTACGTCGTTCTGACAGCTACTGAAGAGGTGTATTATTTTTATTTTTACATCAATCAAGTATTGATGTGGAGTATAAAATTAGGTGTAGGAATAGCTAGAGGATGTGGCTTTCATAATTCAAACAGTACCAATAATGGGGAAGGTAGGCTACATGCCGTGAATGCAGTATCTTACACAATTGAAATCAAGAATGGATTGTGTTTCAAAAGATATATGAGGTGTTACTCCTGAATTCAGAAATATTGTATACAGAGCCTACACTGAGTCAAAACCATCTGATAACATTATTTATTCCAGAAATGGTTGGCCATGTATCGATGTTGGGTAGTTTTATAGCATTAGCCGTTTCAATGTACGCTAGTCTTGATGGAGAAAAAAATGCGATGTAACCCCAACAAAGCTGCCCTACGTCATTATTTGACAACTAACCTTTGATGTGAAAAATAGATCTGTGATAATTTCAACATGTTCTGATAGTGTTTGATATGTAAGCGGTCCATCAACTAATGACTATACACATCGCAGGAGAGTAGGTAAATACTTTAAGGAGAAATTGAAGAAGCAAAGATAAACGAAAACATTCTCAGTTAACTGAAAATCATCAGTTTTACTAAAAGCACAGCTGAGAAAAGAGTCTGACATAGAAGTGATGCCGATGTGAACATTGTTACATGTTTGTCTGCTTGCAACATTGCATCATCGGACCGCAGTTATTGTCATTGTAGTGAATACCGATCTACTTGTGCTTTTGGTCACAGGGCGACGAGAATGTTCGAACAAAATTTGATCGAACGGGCTGCTATAACATTCTTAGAGAAGTAATTGTACTTCACAATGCACATTCACTCATAATTATTATTACGCCATGCAATACCACATGTTGACCAAATGGAATGGGAACAAATTAACAGCCTTAGAAAATATAAAATTATTGACAACTGTTTTCAGCCAGTCGACGTATATACAATAAAGTGCGACTTTGGCTGAGGAATACATAACGTTTCGTCGCCTCGGAGCTAAAGGATCCTATCTGACACTCGTTAGAGTGGCAGATAGGATCCTTAGAGTGGCAGATAGGATCCTTTAGCTCCGAGGCGACGTTTTGTGAAATGAAATGATTTTTTAGGTTCTAGGCAATCTTTGTGCACATATATGGCCAAACTGGACCAGGAGAAGCTCCTGAGGATGGAGAGAATGACACTGCCCTCCAGACACAGGATTCGGAATTCGGGCCCTGTCGGTCTGAGGCCGAGCACGCTATCTTTCCGTGGCCGAGGTTCCCACAATATCGAATTTTCACGAGTGAGCGGGGAAAAAGCATTATGTTTCTTTAAAACTTGAAGGCGTGAGTGGGGTTTGAACCCGCGATCTGTGATTTTCCAAGTAGGCAGCTTTAATCCCTGTACCAGGGCCCCCGCCCTTAGAAGTTTGGCAAGGAGGTGTGTTAAAAACATAGACGCTATATCAGGCACCAGACTGGAATATGGTATTTTTAAATTATTATCAAGTGAAACTGCTCTGAAAATAACAGAAACAATAAAAAACTCGATGGATATGCCAATAAACTGATTTTCGAACTCAACCGGAGTAATAATGCGGAGAGTGGTCAGAAACAATCATGTAGATCGAATGAATATTGGCGACTGTAGAGCATTTGCGTAGTCGAGCTGTAATTTAATAAGAGCTGGACTGTGAGTCAGAGACTGCAAACCACCGCAAAAATCAATGATTGCTAATCCGGATCCTCAGTATTTCCAGAATGTAACTGATTGGTCCTGGGCCCGAGATACACGTCTGGTAAAAGGTTTGTGCAAATCCGCTCATTATTTGTTAAGTAGGCCTAATCCGAGGGACGGACAGACAGACAAACAAACCAACACGTACAGCAACATAATATTCATTCATTCATTGTTTTCTTTCTATCTTTCTATTGTATTCTATTCTATTCGAGGAAACCACTCAATTAGTTTTTGTAGCTATTATGTAATCCTCTGAAAATAAATATGTTTATACTAACATAATATAGACATCACCAAGACAACACATCTCCTCTATGCAGTGGGTGTAGACTTAATAACAGATACAACTGCTCACAATTTATTTGTACTTTAGTGTGGACAACACAAAAAGACACTAATTTGCACACTTAAAAATTCAGTGTGTGATGGATACATCAGCGAAAAACTTTGGGTTGCACTCACATATGAGCGAGAGATGGTTCCTGTTGAGTACGGTACTTGATCAGAAGCCTATGCACGTGCTCTCCCTCCACACTCCTATATAGATGTCAACAGGTTTGACTCAGTTAGCTTCAGCTTGATAACTGACGGTCCTGTCACATTTGTCCGGATGAGCAACGAGCATCACCGGAATACGGACTACGCCAACATGGAAGAATAACGAACACATTCAGGACATACAGTGATCAAATAATATAACTGGAAGACGCCATTACGGAAGAATAACAAACACAATCAGGACATACACTGACAAAATAATATAACTGGAAGACGCCATTACGGGAGAAAAACAAACACCTTCAGGACATACACTGACAAAATAATATAACTGGAAGACGCCATTACGGAAGAATAACAAACACATTCAGGACATACAGTGACAAAATAATATAACTGGAAGACGCCATTACGGGAGAATAACAAACACAATCAGGACATATACACTGACAAAATAATATAACTGGAAGACGCCATTACGGGAAAAAAACAAACACATTCAGGACATACACTGACAAAATAATATAACTGGAAGACGCCATTACGGAAGAATAACAAACACAATCAGGACATATACACTGACAAAATAGTATAACTGGAAGACGCCATTACGGGAAAAAAACAAACACATTCAGGACATACACTGACAAAATAATATAACTGGAAGACGCCATTACGGGAAAAAAACAAACACATTCAGGACATACACTGACAAAATAATATAACTGGAAGACGCCATTACGGGAGAATAACAAACACAATCAGGACATATACACTGACAAAATAGTATAACTGGAAGACGCCATTACGGGAAAAAAACAAACACATTCAGGACATACACTGACAAAATAATATAACTGGAAGACGCCATTACGGGAGAATAACAAACACATTCAGGACATATACACTGACAAAATAATATAACTGGAAGACGCCATTACGGGAGAATAACAAACACAATCAGGACATATACACTGACAAAATAATATAACTGGAAGACGCCATTACGGGAGAATAACAAACACAATCAGGACATACACTGACAAAATAATATAACTGAAAGACGCCATTACGGGAGAATAACAAACACATTCAGGACATATACACTGACAAAATAATATAACTGGAAGACGCCATTACGGAAGAATATTAAACACAATCAGGACATACACTGACAAAATAATATAACTGGAAGACGCCATTACGGAAGAATAACAAACACAATCAGGACATACACTGACAAAATAATATAACTGGAAGACGCCATTACGGGAGAATAACAAACACAATCAGGACATACACTGACAAAATAATATAACTGGAAGACGCCATTACGGGAGAATAACAAACACATTCAGGACATACACTGACAAAATAATATAACTGGAAGACGCCATTACGGGAGAATAACAAACACAATCAGGACATACACTGACAAAATAATATAACTGGAAGACGCCATTACGGGAGAATAACAAACACAATCAGGACATACACTGACAAAATAATATAACTGGAAGACGCCATTACGGAAGAATAACAAACACAATCAGGACATACACTGACAAAATAATATAACTGGAAGACGCCATTACGGGAGAATAACAAACACAATCAGGACATACACTGACAAAATAATATAACTGGAAGACGCCATTACGGGAGAATAACAAACACATTCAGGACATATACACTGACAAAATAATATAACTGGAAGACGCCATTACGGGAGAATAACAAACACAATCAGGACATACACTGACAAAATAATATAACTGGAAGACGCCATTACGGGAGAATAACAAACACATTCAGGACATACACTGACAAAATAATATAACTGGAAGACGCCATTACGGGAGAATAACAAACACATTCAGGACATACACTGACAAAATAATATAACTGGAAGACGCCATTACGGGAGAATAACAAACACAATCAGGACATACACTGACAAAATAATATAATTGGAAGACGCCATTACGGGAGAATAACAAACACAATCAGGACATACACTGACAAAATAATATAACTGGAAGACGCCATTACGGGAGAATAACAAACACATTCAGGACATACACTGACAAAATAATATAACTGGAAGACGCCATTACGGGAGAATAACAAACACAATCAGGACATACACTGACAAAATAATATAACTGGAAGACGCCATTACGGGAGAATAACAAACACATTCAGGACACATACACTGACAAAATAATATAACTGGAAGACGCTTTACGGAAGAATAACAAACACAATCAGGACATACACTGACAAAATAATATAACTGGAAGACGCCATTACGGGAGAATAACAAACACATTCAGGACATACACTGACAAAATAATATAACTGGAAGACGCCATTACGGGAGAATAACAAACACAATCAGGACATATACACTGACAAAATAATATAACTGGAAGACGCCATTACGGGAGAATAACAAACACAATCAGGACATATACACTGACAAAATAATATAACTGGAAGACGCCATTACGGGAGAATAACAAACACAATCAGGACATATACACTGACAAAATAATATAACTGGAAGACGCCATTACGGGAGAATAACAAACACAATCAGGACATATACACTGACAAAATAATACAACTGGAAGACGCCATTACGGGAGAATAACAAACACAATCAGGACATATACACTGACAAAATAATATAACTGGAAGACGCCATTACGGGAGAATAACAAACACAATCAGGACATATACACTGACAAAATAATATAACTGGAAGACGCCATTACGGGAGAATAACAAACAGATTCAGGACATATACACTGACAAAATAATATAACTGGAAGACGCCATTACGGGAGAATAACAAACACAATCAGGACATATACACTGACAAAATAATATAACTGGAAGACGCCATTACGGGAGAATAACAAACACAATCAGGACATACACTGACAAAATAATATAACTGGAAGACGCCATTACGGAAGAATAACAAACACATTCAGGACATACACTGACAAAATAATATAACTGGAAGACGCCATTACGGAAGAATAACAAACACATTCAGGACATATACACTGACAAAATAATATAACTGGAAGACGCCATTACGGAAGAATATTAAACACAATCAGGACATACACTGACAAAATAATATAACTGGAAGACGCCATTACGGGAGAATAACAAACACAATCAGGACATACACTGACAAAATAATATAACTGGAAGACGCCATTACGGGAGAATAACAAACACATTCAGGACATATACACTGACAAAATAATATAACTGGAAGACGCCATTACGGGAGAATAACAAACACATTCAGGACATACACTGACAAAATAATATAACTGGAAGACGCCATTACGGGAGAATAACAAACACAATCAGGACATATACACTGACAAAATAATATAACTGGAAGACGCCATTACGGGAGAATAACAAACACAATCAGGACATACACTGACAAAATAATATAACTGGAAGACGCCTTTACGGGAGAATAACAAACACATTCAGGACATATACACTGACAAAATAATATAACTGGAAGACGCCATTACGGAAGAATATTAAACACAATCAGGACATACACTGACAAAATAATATAACTGGAAGACGCCATTACGGGAGAATAACAAACACAATCAGGACATACACTGACAAAATAATATAACTGGAAGACGCCATTACGGGAGAATAACAAACACATTCAGGACATATACACTGACAAAATAATATAACTGGAAGACGCCATTACGGGAGAATAACAAACACAATCAGGACATATACACTGACAAAATAATATAACTGGAAGACGCCATTACGGAAGAATAACAAACACATTCAGGACATACACTGACAAAATAATATAACTGGAAGACGCCATTACGGGAGAATAACAAACACAATCAGGACATACACTGACAAAATAATATAATTGGAAGACGCCATTACGGGAGAATAACAAACACATTCAGGACATATACACTGACAAAATAATATAACTGGAAGACGCCATTACGGAAGAATAACAAACACAATCAGGACATACACTGACAAAATAATATAACTGGAAGACGCCATTACGGGAAAAAAACAAACACATTCAGGACATACACTGACAAAATAATATAATTGGAAGACGCCATTACGGAAGAATAACAAACACATTCAGGACATACACTGACAAAATAATATAACTGGAAGACGCCATTACGGGAGAATAACAAACACAATCAGGACATACACTGACAAAATAATATAACTGGAAGACGCCATTACGGGAGAATAACAAACACAATCAGGACATACACTGACAAAATAATATAACTGGAAGACGCCATTACGGGAGAATAACAAACACATTCAGGACATATACACTGACAAAATAATATAACTGGAAGACGCCATTACGGAAGAATATTAAACACAATCAGGACATACACTGACAAAATAATATAACTGGAAGACGCCATTACGGAAGAATAACAAACACATTCAGGACATACACTGACAAAATAATATAACTGGAAGACGCCATTACGGAAGAATAACAAACACAATCAGGACATACACTGACAAAATAATATAACTGGAAGACGCCATTACGGGAGAATAACAAACACAATCAGGACATACACTGACAAAATAATATAACTGGAAGACGCCATTACGGGAGAATAACAAACACAATCAGGACATACACTGACAAAATAATATAACTGGAAGACGCCATTACGGGAGAATAACAAACACAATCAGGACATACACTGACAAAATAATATAACTGGAAGACGCCATTACGGGAGAATAACAAACACAATCAGGACATACACTGACAAAATAATATAACTGGAAGACGCCATTACGGGAGAATAACAAACACATTCAGGACATATACACTGACAAAATAATATAACTGGAAGACGCCATTACGGGAGAATAACAAACACAATCAGGACATACACTGACAAAATAATATAACTGGAAGACGCCATTACGGGAGAATAACAAACACATTCAGGACATACACTGACAAAATAATATAACTGGAAGACGCCATTACGGGAGAATAACAAACACATTCAGGACATACACTGACAAAATAATATAACTGGAAGACGCCATTACGGGAGAATAACAAACACAATCAGGACATACACTGACAAAATAATATAATTGGAAGACGCCATTACGGGAGAATAACAAACACAATCAGGACATACACTGACAAAATAATATAACTGGAAGACGCCATTACGGGAGAATAACAAACACATTCAGGACATACACTGACAAAATAATATAACTGGAAGACGCCATTACGGGAGAATAACAAACACAATCAGGACATACACTGACAAAATAATATAACTGGAAGACGCCATTACGGGAGAATAACAAACACATTCAGGACACATACACTGACAAAATAATATAACTGGAAGACGCCATTACGGAAGAATAACAAACACAATCAGGACATACACTGACAAAATAATATAACTGGAAGACGCCATTACGGGAGAATAACAAACACATTCAGGACATACACTGACAAAATAATATAACTGGAAGACGCCATTACGGGAGAATAACAAACACAATCAGGACATATACACTGACAAAATAATATAACTGGAAGACGCCATTACGGGAGAATAACAAACACAATCAGGACATATACACTGACAAAATAATATAACTGGAAGACGCCATTACGGGAGAATAACAAACACAATCAGGACATATACACTGACAAAATAATATAACTGGAAGACGCCATTACGGGAGAATAACAAACACATTCAGGACACATACACTGACAAAATAATATAACTGGAAGACGCTTTACGGAAGAATAACAAACACAATCAGGACATACACTGACAAAATAATATAACTGGAAGACGCCATTACGGGAGAATAACAAACACATTCAGGACATACACTGACAAAATAATATAACTGGAAGACGCCATTACGGGAGAATAACAAACACAATCAGGACATATACACTGACAAAATAATATAACTGGAAGACGCCATTACGGGAGAATAACAAACACAATCAGGACATATACACTGACAAAATAATATAACTGGAAGACGCCATTACGGGAGAATAACAAACACAATCAGGACATATACACTGACAAAATAATATAACTGGAAGACGCCATTACGGGAGAATAACAAACACAATCAGGACATATACACTGACAAAATAATACAACTGGAAGACGCCATTACGGGAGAATAACAAACACAATCAGGACATATACACTGACAAAATAATATAACTGGAAGACGCCATTACGGGAGAATAACAAACACAATCAGGACATATACACTGACAAAATAATATAACTGGAAGACGCCATTACGGGAGAATAACAAACAGATTCAGGACATATACACTGACAAAATAATATAACTGGAAGACGCCATTACGGGAGAATAACAAACACAATCAGGACATATACACTGACAAAATAATATAACTGGAAGACGCCATTACGGGAGAATAACAAACACAATCAGGACATACACTGACAAAATAATATAACTGGAAGACGCCATTACGGAAGAATAACAAACACATTCAGGACATACACTGACAAAATAATATAACTGGAAGACGCCATTACGGAAGAATAACAAACACATTCAGGACATATACACTGACAAAATAATATAACTGGAAGACGCCATTACGGAAGAATATTAAACACAATCAGGACATACACTGACAAAATAATATAACTGGAAGACGCCATTACGGGAGAATAACAAACACAATCAGGACATACACTGACAAAATAATATAACTGGAAGACGCCATTACGGGAGAATAACAAACACATTCAGGACATATACACTGACAAAATAATATAACTGGAAGACGCCATTACGGGAGAATAACAAACACATTCAGGACATACACTGACAAAATAATATAACTGGAAGACGCCATTACGGGAGAATAACAAACACAATCAGGACATATACACTGACAAAATAATATAACTGGAAGACGCCATTACGGGAGAATAACAAACACAATCAGGACATACACTGACAAAATAATATAACTGGAAGACGCCATTACGGGAGAATAACAAACACATTCAGGACATATACACTGACAAAATAATATAACTGGAAGACGCCATTACGGAAGAATATTAAACACAATCAGGACATACACTGACAAAATAATATAACTGGAAGACGCCATTACGGGAGAATAACAAACACAATCAGGACATACACTGACAAAATAATATAACTGGAAGACGCCATTACGGGAGAATAACAAACACATTCAGGACATATACACTGACAAAATAATATAACTGGAAGACGCCATTACGGGAGAATAACAAACACAATCAGGACATATACACTGACAAAATAATATAACTGGAAGACGCCATTACGGAAGAATAACAAACACATTCAGGACATACACTGACAAAATAATATAACTGGAAGACGCCATTACGGGAGAATAACAAACACAATCAGGACATACACTGACAAAATAATATAATTGGAAGACGCCATTACGGGAGAATAACAAACACATTCAGGACATATACACTGACAAAATAATATAACTGGAAGACGCCATTACGGAAGAATAACAAACACAATCAGGACATACACTGACAAAATAATATAACTGGAAGACGCCATTACGGGAAAAAAACAAACACATTCAGGACATACACTGACAAAATAATATAATTGGAAGACGCCATTACGGAAGAATAACAAACACATTCAGGACATACACTGACAAAATAATATAACTGGAAGACGCCATTACGGGAGAATAACAAACACAATCAGGACATACACTGACAAAATAATATAACTGGAAGACGCCATTACGGGAGAATAACAAACACAATCAGGACATACACTGACAAAATAATATAACTGGAAGACGCCATTACGGGAGAATAACAAACACATTCAGGACATATACACTGACAAAATAATATAACTGGAAGACGCCATTACGGAAGAATATTAAACACAATCAGGACATACACTGACAAAATAATATAACTGGAAGACGCCATTACGGAAGAATAACAAACACATTCAGGACATACACTGACAAAATAATATAACTGGAAGACGCCATTACGGAAGAATAACAAACACAATCAGGACATACACTGACAAAATAATATAACTGGAAGACGCCATTACGGGAGAATAACAAACACAATCAGGACATACACTGACAAAATAATATAACTGGAAGACGCCATTACGGAAGAATAACAAACACAATCAGGACATACACTGACAAAATAATATAACTGGAAGACGCCATTACGGGAGAATAACAAACACAATCAGGACATACACTGACAAAATAATATAACTGGAAGACGCCATTACGGGAGAATAACAAACACATTCAGGACATATACACTGACAAAATAATATAACTGGAAGACGCCATTACGGGAGAATAACAAACACAATCAGGACATACACTGACAAAATAATATAACTGGAAGACGCCATTACGGGAGAATAACAAACACATTCAGGACATACACTGACAAAATAATATAACTGGAAGACGCCATTACGGGAGAATAACAAACACATTCAGGACATACACTGACAAAATAATATAACTGGAAGACGCCATTACGGGAGAATAACAAACACAATCAGGACATACACTGACAAAATAATATAATTGGAAGACGCCATTACGGGAGAATAACAAACACAATCAGGACATACACTGACAAAATAATATAACTGGAAGACGCCATTACGGGAGAATAACAAACACATTCAGGACATACACTGACAAAATAATATAACTGGAAGACGCCATTACGGGAGAATAACAAACACAATCAGGACATACACTGACAAAATAATATAACTGGAAGACGCCATTACGGGAGAATAACAAACACATTCAGGACACATACACTGACAAAATAATATAACTGGAAGACGCCATTACGGAAGAATAACAAACACAATCAGGACATACACTGACAAAATAATATAACTGGAAGACGCCATTACGGGAGAATAACAAACACATTCAGGACATACACTGACAAAATAATATAACTGGAAGACGCCATTACGGGAGAATAACAAACACAATCAGGACATATACACTGACAAAATAATATAACTGGAAGACGCCATTACGGGAGAATAACAAACACAATCAGGACATATACACTGACAAAATAATATAACTGGAAGACGCCATTACGGGAGAATAACAAACACAATCAGGACATATACACTGACAAAATAATATAACTGGAAGACGCCATTACGGGAGAATAACAAACACAATCAGGACATATACACTGACAAAATAATATAACTGGAAGACGCCATTACGGAAGAATATTAAACACAATCAGGACATACACTGACAAAATAATATAACTGGAAGACGCCATTACGGAAGAATAACAAACACATTCGGGACATACACTGACAAAATAATATAACTGGAAGACGCCATTACGGAAGAATAACAAACACAATCAGGACATACACTGACAAAATAATATAACTGGAAGACGCCATTACGGGAGAATAACAAACACAATCAGGACATACACTGACAAAATAATATAACTGGAAGACGCCATTACGGAAGAATAACAAACACAATCAGGACATACACTGACAAAATAATATAACTGGAAGACGCCATTACGGGAGAATAACAAACACAATCAGGACATACACTGACAAAATAATATAACTGGAAGACGCCATTACGGGAGAATAACAAACACATTCAGGACATATACACTGACAAAATAATATAACTGGAAGACGCCATTACGGGAGAATAACAAACACAATCAGGACATACACTGACAAAATAATATAACTGGAAGACGCCATTACGGGAGAATAACAAACACATTCAGGACATACACTGACAAAATAATATAACTGGAAGACGCCATTACGGGAGAATAACAAACACATTCAGGACATACACTGACAAAATAATATAACTGGAAGACGCCATTACGGGAGAATAACAAACACAATCAGGACATACACTGACAAAATAATATAATTGGAAGACGCCATTACGGGAGAATAACAAACACAATCAGGACATACACTGACAAAATAATATAACTGGAAGACGCCATTACGGGAGAATAACAAACACATTCAGGACATACACTGACAAAATAATATAACTGGAAGACGCCATTACGGGAGAATAACAAACACAATCAGGACATACACTGACAAAATAATATAACTGGAAGACGCCATTACGAGAGAATAACAAACACATTCAGGACACATACACTGACAAAATAATATAACTGGAAGACGCCATTACGGAAGAATAACAAACACAATCAGGACATACACTGACAAAATAATATAACTGGAAGACGCCATTACGGGAGAATAACAAACACATTCAGGACATACACTGACAAAATAATATAACTGGAAGACGCCATTACGGGAGAATAACAAACACAATCAGGACATATACACTGACAAAATAATATAACTGGAAGACGCCATTACGGGAGAATAACAAACACAATCAGGACATATACACTGACAAAATAATATAACTGGAAGACGCCATTACGGGAGAATAACAAACACAATCAGGACATATACACTGACAAAATAATATAACTGG
The DNA here is from genome assembly GCA_964017125.1 of Flabesymbios commensalis. Lineage (NCBI taxonomy): Eukaryota > Metazoa > Annelida > Polychaeta > Terebellida > Flabelligeridae > Flabesymbios > Flabesymbios commensalis. The sequence goes on from OZ024912.1 coordinate 20,545,681, forward strand.
AAGACGCCATTACGGGAGAATAACAAACACAATCAGGACATATACACTGACAAAATAATATAACTGGAAGACGCCATTACGGGAGAATAACAAACACAATCAGGACATATACACTGACAAAATAATATAACTGGAAGACGCCATTACGGGAGAATAACAAACACAATCAGGACATATACACTGACAAGATAATATAACTGGAAGACGCCATTACGGGAGAATAACAAACACAATCAGGACATATACACTGACAAAATAATATAACTGGAAGACGCCATTACGGGAGAATAACAAACACAATCAGGACATATACACTGACAAAATAATATAACTGGAAGACGCCATTACGGGAGAATAACAAACACAATCAGGACATATACACTGACAAAATAATATAACTGGAAGACGCCATTACGGGAGAATAACAAACACAATCAGGACATATACACTGACAAAATAATATAACTGGAAGACGCCATTACGGGAGAATAACAAACAGATTCAGGACATATACACTGACAAAATAATATAACTGGAAGACGCCATTACGGGAGAATAACAAACACAATCAGGACATATACACTGACAAAATAATATAACTGGAAGACGCCATTACGGGAGAATAACAAACACAATCAGGACATACACTGACAAAATAATATAACTGGAAGACGCCATTACGGAAGAATAACAAACACATTCAGGACATACACTGACAAAATAATATAACTGGAAGACGCCATTACGGAAGAATAACAAACACATTCAGGACATATACACTGACAAAATAATATAACTGAAAGACGCCATTACGGAAGAATATTAAACACAATCAGGACATACACTGACAAAATAATATAACTGGAAGACGCCATTACGGGAGAATAACAAACACAATCAGGACATACACTGACAAAATAATATAACTGGAAGACGCCATTACGGGAGAATAACAAACACAATCAGGACATATACACTGACAAAATAATATAACTGGAAGACGCCATTACGGGAGAATAACAAACACAATCAGGACATACACTGACAAAATAATATAACTGGAAGACGCCATTACGGGAGAATAACAAACACATTCAGGACATATACACTGACAAAATAATATAACTGGAAGACGCCATTACGGGAGAATAACAAACACATTCAGGACATATACACTGACAAAATAATATAACTGGAAGACGCCATTACGGGAGAATAACAAACACAATCAGGACATATACACTGACAAAATAATATAACTGGAAGACGCCATTACGGGAGAATAACAAACACAATCAGGACATATACACTGACAAAATAATATAACTGGAAGACGCCATTACGGGAGAATAACAAACACAATCAGGACATATACACTGACAAAATAATATAACTGGAAGACGCCATTACGGGAGAATAACAAACACAATCAGGACATATACACTGACAAAATAATATAACTGGAAGACGCCATTACGGGAGAATAACAAACACAATCAGGACATATACACTGACAAAATAATATAACTGGAAGACGCCATTACGGGAGAATAACAAACACAATCAGGACATATACACTGACAAAATAATATAACTGGAAGACGCCATTACGGGAGAATAACAAACACAATCAGGACATATACACTGACAAAATAATATAACTGGAAGACGCCATTACGGGAGAATAACAAACACAATCAGGACATATACACTGACAAAATAATATAACTGGAAGACGCCATTACGGGAGAATAACAAACAGATTCAGGACATATACACTGACAAAATAATATAACTGGAAGACGCCATTACGGGAGAATAACAAACACAATCAGGACATATACACTGACAAAATAATATAACTGGAAGACGCCATTACGGGAGAATAACAAACACAATCAGGACATACACTGACAAAATAATATAACTGGAAGACGCCATTACGGAAGAATAACAAACACATTCAGGACATACACTGACAAAATAATATAACTGGAAGACGCCATTACGGAAGAATAACAAACACATTCAGGACATATACACTGACAAAATAATAAGTGGAAGACGCCATTACGGAAGAATATTAAACACAATCAGGACATACACTGACAAAATAATATAACTGGAAGACGCCATTACGGGAGAATAACAAACACAATCAGGACATACACTGACAAAATAATATAACTGGAAGACGCCATTACGGGAGAATAACAAACACATTCAGGACATATACACTGACAAAATAATATAACTGGAAGACGCCATTACGGGAGAATAACAAACACATTCAGGACATACACTGACAAAATAATATAACTGGAAGACGCCATTACGGGAGAATAACAAACACAATCAGGACATATACACTGACAAAATAATATAACTGGAAGACGCCATTACGGGAGAATAACAAACACAATCAGGACATACACTGACAAAATAATATAACTGGAAGACGCCATTACGGGAGAATAACAAACACATTCAGGACATATACACTGACAAAATAATATAACTGGAAGACGCCATTACGGGAGAATAACAAACACATTCAGGACATATACACTGACAAAATAATATAACTGGAAGACGCCATTACGGAAGAATATTAAACACAATCAGGACATACACTGACAAAATAATATAACTGGAAGACGCCATTACGGAAGAATAACAAACACATTCAGGACATACACTGACAAAATAATATAACTGGAAGACGCCATTACGGAAGAATAACAAACACAATCAGGACATACACTGACAAAATAATATAACTGGAAGACGCCATTACGGGAGAATAACAAACACAATCAGGACATACACTGACAAAATAATATAACTGGAAGACGCCATTACGGAAGAATAACAAACACATTCAGGACATACACTGACAAAATAATATAACTGGAAGACGCCATTACGGGAGAATAACAAACACAATCAGGACATATACACTGACAAAATAATATAACTGGAAGACGCCATTACGGGAGAATAACAAACACAATCAGGACATACACTGACAAAATAATATAACTGGAAGACGCCATTACGGAAGAATAACAAACACATTCAGGACATACACTGACAAAATAATATAACTGGAAGACGCCATTACGGGAGAATAACAAACACAATCAGGACATACACTGACAAAATAATATAACTGGAAGACGCCATTACGGGAGAATAACAAACACATTGAGGACATACACTGATAACACGAATATCACTGGAATACGCCATTACGGGAGAATAACGAGCACATTCAGGACAAACACTGATAAAACGAATATCACTGGAAGACGCCATTACGGGAGAATAACAAACACATTCAAGACATACACTGACAAAACGAATATCACTGGAAGACGCCATTACGGGAGAATAACGAACACATTAAGGACATACACTGATAAAAGGAATATCACTGGAATACGACATTACGGGAGAAAAACGAGCACATTCAGCACATACACTGACAAAACGAATATCAATGGAATACGCCATTACCGGTTAATAACGAACACATTCAGGACATATACTACTGACAAACAAATATCTGACGGATGTAATTACGAACGTCACCTAAGACGAAGCCTATAAATTTGCCGGACAACATCAGAACATAAAACGAACAATGTCAGACGAACACTAACGGATGTCGTTCGTTCCTTGTTCGTCTGGGCCAAATGTGACAGGGCCATAACAGCGAGATCCCACCTGATGAATGGTACACAGGGCAAGGACTGGTGTAATTATCAACATGGTTAAAGGTGCTTAGTTCGAGGACATCAAGTTTGGTTTTTAATTTTGTAATGTAGTAGTTTATTCCGCATGTAATCAGATCATTTTTTTCAATTTTGAAAGATTTTTTAAGACATTTTTTATCAACATTTATAAGAATCCAGAAACAACTTTAACAAGCTATTTGTACACCTATGGTTGAATGTTTGGACCACATGTTGATACGGTCGGCCCAGCATTGGGCAGACAATTGGTGCTGCAGGAGATTCCCAATTCTTTCTCGTTCTTGAACAGCGGCGTCTTGTGATGCAGGCTTTAATCATGTCACCTGACACTGTGGGTATCTGTATCAAAAGGTGTTGTGAACTACATACAGCTTTGTTTACTTGGCAATATAAGACTTGGAAATAAAACTGGTTTAGTATTTTGTAATGCTTTTGATTTTTATGATTTTTTAAATCTGTATATCAGTAGGCTATCTAACTTCGTATGAATTACATTTTCAAAATTGACATGTCAAATATATAATGTCCCTTTAATTATGTTAAAGTTGTTTAACAATATCGCAAATAAAATTACGACGTTCACGTTGGAAAGATTCCCAGCTTGTTCCGATGAAATTGTTGACATTAGGAACGATTGTCAAATTAATCGAGACGTTGCCACCATCTGATATATTAACTACATCACTACATTCAAGTCATTCAACAATAGGTCGACTATGAGTTAAGTAAAAACGCAGCGCTTCAGCACGCTCACTTATATCACCAACTTGATTATTCCATTTTAAATCAGACGAGAGTGTCAGAAAAAGATGTTTATTTATTTATTTATTATTTATTTATTTGACTTCCAGTTAAGAACATGCAAAAATGGTACATTATAATTATTATTATCATTTTTGAACATGGTATTAACTTTGGTTGACGGGAACAGGTCGAGACGACCTCTACAATGCCTGTCAACCATATAAGTGAATTAAAATTATAGAATAAAATAATATCCATTGTTTAAAATAGCAAAAGCAATTTAAAAATGTACATAGTATAGATTATAAGGTTTACTATTTGTACACATAAAATAAAATAACCGACAATTGTCTTTCATCTGTTTCCCGCACCAAAACCAGAGATAAAATAGCTACACTGTGCTCTACACCGTGTAGCAAAAAAGGACACTCTGGAAAGCGTAGAAACCTAATTAAAACCTCTAAATGCTTTAGTTGTCTATTATATCAAAGGACATACAACTAGGATATGTGAAAAGGAAAAACAGTAAAAACTTATGGCACTCTTAATTTTAACATAGGCCTACATACATCCCTAAATAAAAGTAATACTATAAACCTAGAATACATCTACTGGCGTCAGCTCATATAGCCGTCGCGCAGCCGAAATATGCTGAGTAGTACCACATATGCAATTTTAGACTGGAGGAAAAATAATCCCAAACTCAAGAAGTAAATCAGTTGATTAGAGATCTTTGAAATTCAGCATAAGGACCCACCTGGTCTGGAAACAAAGGCTACTGAAAAATCACTAAACCTAAAAATAAAACAGAAAAAAGACAAATAATAATTTTGAGGGGAACAGCCATCCATGCCATGTGGTAATACTCTAAGTCAGATCATGACAAGCGTGATCATGTAGAGTGATGTCGGTCTGCTCCGAACAGTATCAGAGACTGTCTCCGGCCTGAATTCGAGCCAGGCAGACAACACAATGCAACATTCGCAGATTATCGTTCATAGGTCGATCACTTAAGGTGCCATTTGTGCTAAATATATAGATATATATTGAATACACGAGTATAAGTAAGGCGGGGCGGTTTGTCATCTGCCAACACATGCGTATCGACAACGGAGCCCTCCGTCCTTAGTCATGCAAAAGCAATTTAAAAATGTACATAGTATAGATTATAAGGTTTACTATTTGTACACATAAAATAAAATAACCGACAATTGTCTTTCATCTGTTTCCCGCACCAAAACCAGAGATAAAATAGCTACACTGTGCTCTACACCGTGTAGCAAAAAAGGACACTCTGGAAAGCGTAGAAACCTAATTAAAACCTCTAAATGCTTTAGTTGTCTATTATATCAAAGGACATACAACTAGGATATGTGAAAAGGAAAAACAGTAAAAACTTATGGCACTCTTAATTTTAACATAGGCCTACATACATCCCTAAATAAAAGTAATACTATAAACCTAGAATACATCTACTGGCGTCAGCTCATATAGCCGTCGCGCAGCCGAAATATGCTGAGTAGTACCACATATGCAATTTTAGACTGGAGGAAAAATAATCCCAAACTCAAGAAGGAAATCAGTTGATTAGAGATCTTTGAAATTCAGCATAAGGACCCACCTGGTCTGGAAACAAAGGCTACTGAAAAATCACTAAACCTAAAAATAAAACAGAAAAAAGACAAATAATAATTTTGAGGGGAACAGCCATCAATGCCATGTGGTAATACTTTAAGTCAGATCATGACAAGCGTGATCATGTAGAGTGATGTCGGTCTGCTCCGAACAGTATCAGAGACTGTCTCCGGCCTGAATTCGAGCCAGGCAGACAACACAATGCAACATTCGCAGATTATCGTTCATAGGTCGATCTCTTAAGGTGCCATTTGTGCTAAATATATAGATATATATTCAATACACGAGTATAAGTGAGGCGGGGCGGTTTGTCATCTGCCAACACATGCGTATCGACAACGGAGCCCTCCGTCCTTAGTCATGAGTGGCTGGTGACAGCTCAAATAGCCGTCTCACAGCCGATTCAAATTGCACAGGTAGTTTAAAACACGAAATGTTCCGCTATATTTGACAATTTACACAAGCACAAGCCAGGCTCCAGGTACATCGATTATTCACATCAAATAAGTTTACCATGGCGAGATATAATTCATTCAGGTTCTTCTTAAAAATCTGCAAGCTACTAGCATCTCGGATAACAAAAGGTAAAGTGTTCCATAAGCGAGCAGTGCGATAAAAATAAGTACATTGGAACTGAACAGTCTTGCACAGAGGTAATTTGAATAGAACACCCTGTTGAGCAGATCTGAGGCCATTATGCGGACAAGCTAACTCAAAATTACTAGAGTAATCACAAGATAGTTTACCGTGAAGGTAGCTGTATAAAAAACACAAGTCGATTATTTCTCGACAGAAGCACAAAGGCAAGATAGATAATGCTGTGCATCTTTCGTGATAGGGTGAAACATAATCATTGAGAATGAATTTTGAAGCTTGACGTTGCACCCGTTCTAATTTGATTATGTCTTTAACATGATTGGGATTCCACATCGGACTACAGTACTCAAGAATACTTCTGACATGGGCCAAATATAATTGGCGCTTAACATCAATGGGGCTATTAAAGCCAACAGAACGTTTTATCATTCCTACCATAGAATGGGCTTTTGATGAAACAGTTTTCACATTCTCACACCAAGATAATTTACTAGTGATGGTTATTCCAAGATCATTAAATTCAGTTACTCTAGATAAGATATTATTATCAATGGAGTAGTCAAAATCTATTTTTACTTTACGGCATATCGACATGAATTTACATTTTGATATGTTGAAGTTCATTCTCCAAATTTTGCTCCACAGAAACAGTGCATTAAGATCATTCTGAAGGGAAAGTACATCTTGTCTTGACTTTATATTTCGATAAAGTTTGGCATCGTCAGCATATAATTTCATAAATGATGTACAAACATCGCAGATATCATTTATATATAAAACAAATAATAGTGGTCCAATAATGGAACCTTGCGGTACACCTGATGTTACAGGTAAAGGTGATGATACCTGACCTTCTATCATAACTGACTGATACCGACCTTGCAGATAATTTTCAATCCACTGCAATAAGTTACTGCCAAAGCCAAATGTTTTAAGCTTGTGAACTATCAGGTCGTGCGGTACCGAATCAAAGGCTTTAGCAAAGTCAAGAAATATAATGTCTGTTTGACTTCCAGCGTCTAAATTTCTACTGATATCAGAATATGTATCAATTAGTTGTGTGGTAGTAGAGCGATGTTTCATAAAACCATGTTGAGCCGAATTAATTTGTGGACTGACAACCGGATAAATGTGATTGAAAACAAGTCGTTCCATAACTTTACTCACACTGTTGAGAAGTGATATTGGTCTGTAATTATCGACTTTGCATTTCTTGCCTTTTTTGTGAATTGGTACAACATTTGAATACTTCCACACTTCAGGTAATGTACAAGTTGACATACTGAGGTTAAACAGTGTGGTTAGAGAGGGGGCTAATTCATCGGCACACTCTCTCAACACCTTTAGGGGTATGTCATCGGAACCAGAGCCTTTGTTAACATCTAGCCCTTTCAGTACATTGATTACATCAATTTCAGAAAAAACTATATTAGCAAGCATGTTGTCTGACTTAACTGAAACAGCAGGTGGAGCAATTCCTGTTTTTGGAGTGGAAAATACAGAGTGAAAATAATCATTAAACATTTTTGCTTTATCAGTGGCGTCAGTGACATCGTTTTGGCCATCAGATACCACTGCAGGTATTTGGCGAGAATTGGTATTCAGACGACAAAATGTCCAGAAGCGCTTAGCATTATTCTTCAGTGATAGGGCTAGATCAGACATAAAACTGTTACGTTTATCTCTGAGCATTAGTTTTAATTTGTTTCGCAAATATTTAAATTTGTTCCACATCTGTACATTGTTTGTTCGTTTGGCTGCAGCCCAAGCAGTGTGTTTACAGTTATGCATGTGTCGTACTTCACCATCCATCCATGGATGTTTAGAACTATTTTTCACTGGTACCCGTGGTATACATTGATTAATATGTTCAGTGACTGTTGAGCTCCAGATGGACCAAGCTTCGTTCATATGGGTAGAATGATTTAGTGAAGTATTGAGGGACCTATTACTATTTGTAATCAGTGATCGCAGAGCACTAAAATCAGCTTGTTTAAAATTATACACTACTCTGGGTATTTTTCGTTTGTTGCAGCCTGAAAGATTGAGTTTAAACGTAAGTATTGAATGGTCTGTATCAAAGTCGATGGGACATTCGACGGGCTCGTCCACTAGATTTGGCTCAGTAGTGAACACCAAATCAAGAAGACTGCCATGCTTATTTGAAATTACGTTATTCATCTGAAAGAGGGAGTTCTCTGTTATCATATTACAAAATGAATTACCAGATTCAGACTTTGACGAGTAATTAGACCAGTCAATATTTCGCATGTTAAAATCACCCAGTAAGCAAACGTTTTTAAAGTTGGATGTAGCTGCTTTTAGTAAAGGAGAAACGTTACATATAAATTGTGATACATCTCCATTAGGTGGCTTATATGCGAGAATGAACAGAATTTTACTTTGATTGTTCGGTTTAACTTCACACACAACAATCTCTTCTTGAGGTTCTAAGTCATGACGTCGACAGGATGATATGTTGTTATTTATACATAAGGCTACACCGCCACCAATTTTATCACTCAAAATATCATGCCTGTCTCGTCTGTACACACTATAATTTGGGTGCATGAGCTCACTGTCATTCACCTTGCTGTCTAGTCATGTCTCTGTAATGGCAACAATGTCAAATCTACCCAAAGTGACAGCGTCTTTCAGTTGGTGAAGTTTATTTCTGTTCTTTGACACAGATTTGACGCTTCTCGCATTAAGGTATAATACAAAAGTTCGATTGTCAGTACTATTTTTACTTTTGTAGTTCCGCCTTGATGCATTTGTGCTTGTGGGAATTTTTGGCGTACCTGGAACACTGGCTAGGGATGGAGAGTTAGTGCAGTTTTTTCCGGCACACTCATCTTGGCCGGATTCCTATTTGTTTGGGCACCGATTCGCCTTATGTTTCTTTTCGCCACACAGGTAGCAAGTCACAACAGATTCGAAACGGCAAGCTTTAGACATGTGCCCTGTGACCCCGCAGAAATCACACAGCGGTTGTTCACTTAAGGTTTTAGGTTGGTCAGCAACCTGCTGTTGATATTTTTTATTGTTTTGAACATGTTTTTTAGGTTGTTTTAGCTTGTCGTCAATAATCTGTTTGTGAGACTTGCGTACTGTCCCTTGATTGGGTTGAAAAGAGGGCAAACGGTTTACTTGGGTGGCATCGTTGTTAACCGCCTGTTTTTTCTTAGAATTGTCTTTTTTGAACTGTATGTTGATATCTAGGTTTTTAGCCAAGACAGCAGTGCCGCTCGCGTTTAGGTGGATCCCATCTTTTGCGATCAGGGCATAGTTACTCGAGCCATTGCGAGTTTTAAAATTGTCATCATTGTCGATAAACTGGATGTTTCTACTTTGGCATAATTCAGACAGACCACTATTGAATGTATCAATTCGAGCTTGTGTTTCTGGATTAGAGCGAGGACATATGCTACTAACCCTCACTGTACCTGTATCAGTGACAGCAGTAGCAGCAAGGTCGATAAGCTCATTGTACTGTCCAAGGATTGCTTTAACATCGACACTGTCAGAGCAATCGTTACTTCCTACATGAAGCACAATATCCTTGTAAACATTCTTAGGTTGTTTTAATGACTTCTTCACATCGTTTATGTGTCCACCAGGAAGGCTCCGGACTGAAGTTTTGGCTGGGTCAGTGTTAATGAAATCTCGTATTATTGAGTCACCAATCAGTAACGTTTTAATGATAGGTATACTCTTCTGATTTAAAGCCTGTGGACACTAACAGATTCTAAATCAGCTTCAGATAAAATAATGGCATGGGAACTGCTGCAGTTGGCCGTGGAGAGAATTACTTCTCAAGGTGTTTTTTTCAAATACTGAAAGTTACGAGTCGCTGTTTGGACCAAGAATCAATGCGAAACAAATCCCCGTCTAGTTTTGTGTATTTAAAAGCTATTTTCCCATGACCTTCACGACACAGTTTAATATGGATATGGCTATTTTTACTACGTATTGCGGCGTCTCCTGTCTTTACAAGTGGCAAACATTTGTTTTGTTTCCAGAAAGTAGGGAATTGATTTTGTTGCGCAGGCAAATGTTGCCGTACAATGGTTAGACATCAAAAAAGTTTCGTAACAAAACATTTAAGACCGCTTGAGTTGCGTTTTGCTTTTACATTTGATACATATTTCATTGATGCAGAAGATGCATCATCAATCGTGTTTTATTCTGCAAAGGTTTTATGTTTCACGGTACAACATATATCTCACGGTTTTCAAGCTGCACCTCCCTAACAAACACACAGAAAAGACAATTATATTAGTTCAGTGCGTGACAAATTGCACCCCTGGTTAAATTTCATACTTCACTGCGTCACTATACTTTCCAACGATATTATCAGTGTAGGCTATATATTGGCATATCAGGTGAAAAAACTTTTTCAAATATAACAAATCATATCAACTGTGCTTATTAGATACAGTGGTCGTTAGCATATTATATCAGTAAACATATGTGAAGGCTGCTTTATAATAATAATATATGAGGAGCTAGCGTCGATATACAAACACGCAAAACATAATTATATTACATGTAGGCCTATTAGCTCACTGTGTGATAATTTACCCCTCCTAGTTAAATTTCATACTTTACTGCGTTATTTACTGGCGATGTGCTGTTACAGATTTTGTCATGTAGGGGAGACCGGGGCTAGTTCGAACAACATTTTGAAACAATGATTTAGGTTTTTAAATGATGAAGTTAGGAGACTGATATTTTTGTCCTGAAGTATTCAACTATGGATGCTATTTTTAGCATATATTATTCTTAAATTGAATACAATGTTAATTCAGAAAAACTTGGTAAATTTAGATTTTTTATTGTTCGAACAAGCCCCGCACCTGGGGTTAGTTCGAACATGGGCTGGGATGTGCTTGTACAGTGTTGGATGTAGGCTACCAGATATTTTGTGGGGTTAGTCTGAACAGTCAAACATGGACGTATTTTGAAAAATTCTATATTCAGAACTAACAATATAGAAGGCAACCTAACATGTATAAAGGATTCTTAACTTCAGTTAGGACACTACAACTACAAAATAACATTTGTGCGATAGCAAAAAAATTCCGTTGATCCCTCAAAATGAAAAATTGTTTTTACTTTTTCATAATTTGTTTCGGAAAAAACCCCTTCGAACATGAAGTTAATAGTATAGGCCTATTGATACAGTCCTTCAATAGGAGGCAGCACAGAACAAAAAAATAATTACTGTATAAATTATGGAAACTGTTCTGACACCTGGTCGAACTAGCCCCGGTCTCCCCTATGTATCTGAAAAGGACGTGCACCGCACCTCAACTTCATTTTGGAATTACCACAGGTCACGTAACGTAAGCAGTGGCCCAGGCAAGGGCTGTCAAAAATCTGTCTGTCATTATACACTACCTGATCACGGAGGCGAGTGCAAGACGTTTATAGCATTACAAACAGGTTATTTGTCTAGTTAACAATTTATTATGCTGTATTTTCATGTATTATACATAGGCCTAAACACGTCAATTAGATCAATATTTTGTATCACTTTTTTAATCATTCTGTCTTTGAAACATTACGTCAACCATCGCATACAACTATGGGTAATATATTAAATCACTACATAACAAGTTTTGTCACTGTTGGCTCTTTTCCGGTGACCGAGTTTAACCATTCTAACAACCAGCTATAATATTATTTTTCGTTAAGGTCAAAGGTGCCCACATTGAAAAAAATATATGTTTTACTTGTGCCACTCTACATATAAAAACAGTGTAAACTTGATTTTTTTGTTTTAAACATGCTTAAACTCAAGCTTTTTATATTAATATTTATATTTCTTCCTAAATGTGGATCACAGTTGTGTATATAGGGCGTTTCTGTATTCAACGTCACAGGTTTAGTCACATTATATTCACACAAATGTTTATTTCTGATAACATTAAAAGTACCAGGTCATATGTACAGTTCACATTCAATAAAAATTGGATACATTGAAAATATTTTTCCCTAGATAATCTGATAAAAAATATATCTCAAAATGTAAGATTGATTTTGGCTTTTCATATATGGGACAGCATAAAATTGATTATGTTCTGTATATATCAAAATAAATTAAATTAACAATTGTAACAGATAAAGGCAATTAATTCGTCTTTAATCTTTTACTTTGATAAACTAATTAAGTTCATGAAAGAGAACAGTTGGTTAATGGTGGTCATTCAATTTCATCATTACATCATGTCATAAAATACTGACTTTTTTCATAAGTAATGTCGAAATGTACAAATATTATAGCCCATCCTGTAAATATATTTGAACTCATAAAATTACATATGTATCACATAACCATTAAATAATATTATGTTATGTTTTTTATCACAACTAATACATGTAGGCCAACTAATATATATTACAATCTGAACTAGATATATATATACTCTGTTCCAACACTGCTTGGAAGGGGGCTGGGGAGCTGCTTAGAAACTCTGCCATATTTGAAGTTCCGTTACATTTCTTGGGAACAGATGATGACGGAACATCGAGGTATCTCTCTATATGTGTATTATGTCTTTAAATGTGTATAATGTAGTGAGCTATGTATATTTATGATTTCAGGGTGTGAATGATATAAAGTTTAGCATCTACCAGCAGCATCGGAATCATACTCACGGTTTATAATCTCATATCTGACGGTTAAAGCAGGTGCATCGTGTCGAGTACGCATGTTCCATAGTGAACCATATCAGACGGAGTTAATCCACTGTGACGTCACCAGAACCTATGACTGCACAACTAAAAGAAAAATGTTTTTGTTTTGATATCGTTTTGCAGAGCAGCAAATCTCAGAACAACACATCTGCTCCTGACCAATGCGAATTGAAACATTGCTGTATAGTGGGACAGTTGGCAATTTACAATTTGCCCTACATTTTAATGTGACATGTTAGATGGATTTTACTTCATGTTTTATTTAATATCTGCAAACTTGCCTGGCTAAGTACAAACCATCTACTTGTGGTTTAAGAAAGTTTGCTTAGGTGATTAACCTCGGCTATTAGTTTGAGCATAGAAACTTTATCAAACATCTGACATAAAAATGCTACCCCATAAATATATACCAAGATATTTTTTTTTCTGCCTTTTAGTCTCCACATTCTACATTATATCACAGATTATTAGAAATATTTATTATATCCAGACAAAAGCAATACGAAATCCAGACAAAATGTCATTGTCACTGAGTGAGATGCCGAATGGCAGCAACGACAAACATATATTCGGATTGATATTAAAAAACGAACAACACCCTCACGCTGGTCCTAGACTATCATCTGTGACAAGTAATATTACAGGGCACAGCTGTACATTTAGTCACGACCAATCAATGTTCATGAAAAGTGATGTGGTTTTCTTTTCAGTCAAATTATTGGGAGATGAAATGCCACGTTCTCGACCGGCAGGCCAGCGCTGGGTGTATTTCTCGCGCGAGGCTTATATTCCTTTCAAACCCGAATTTCGCTTTGTTTTTAACCACACAATGACCTACCATTCACACTCTGATATACCAGTCCCGATAGGGAGCACTGTCAGGAAAGACAAGCCTTCTCATTCTAATGTAACAAGGTTGAAAAAGAAGAAGACCAAATTAGCCGCCTGGATGTCATCTCATTGTTACACGCAAAGCAAGAGAGAAAACATGGTTAGCGAACTTAACAGGTACACAAAAGTGGACATTTATGGAAGTTGTGGTGAGCTAGAGTGTTCGAAGGTATCTCCATGGTGTGTAGATACCATGTCTGATTACAAATTTTTCTTAGCATTTGAAAATTCAGTGTGTGATGGATACATCAGCGAGAAACCTTGGGTTGCACTCACACAGGAACGGGACATGGTTCCTGTTGTGTACGGTGCTGGATCAGAAGCCTATGAACATGCTCTCCCTCCACATTCCTATATAGATGTCAACAGGTTTGACTCAGTTAACAAGCTCGCAAAATATTTACAATTCTTAGACAGAGAACATGAATTGTATATGGAATATTTTGACTGGAAGATGAATTATGACCTGATATATAACATAGATGAGTCAGCCAGGGTGTGTGAGTATTTACATGACACCAGGTACAGCGGTGAACACATCATAGATCAGGATGCTTTCTATTCAGACAATAGATCCACTTGTCACAGTCCACCCGAATATTTAAGATATGGCTGGTGATACATACAAATATGTGAATTGATTATTATAAACCAATATAAAAACATGACAAGTAAGAAGGAGATCGTTATATGGTTTATTACTACCAAGTCGAAGCCAGAATATATATGAGATATTGATGCATTCTAAAGATCGATGGTTGGTATTGTGAGGTTTCTAACTTTATTTCAGAAAAAGTTCTTGTTCCGTAGATAGAAAGGAAAATAATCAAGTCAGGTCAGTTATAATGAACAGTCCACATAACCCATTAAAGCCCACTGGCAAGTTTTTTTGCCAGTGACATTTTTGTGTGACGTCACGATAAAAAAAAATATTTCAAAAGGCTACACGACTGGAACCCGTTGTAAACTCACTTGTCGTCTTGGTTAACTACATTTTATGCAATTGATAGTTGATACCAACGCTTAGCAACGCTCAAGTTTGTCGGAAAATAGTACTTCCAGAATGCTACTTCATAGTCGTGGAAAATACCAATAAGTAGTTTATTACATATCTTGTAGTAAGTAAGTCAATATTCATAAAGAAACTGTCAGGTGTGGTGATTTTCACCATGTAATTGTAATGCTGAAAAAAGATTCATACATGCGCTTAAAAAGACTAATAATTTACATGGCAAAAAAAATTGCCAGTGGGATAATACACGGTATTACAGTCTGTAGTAATAAACCATACTGTAAAATGATGCAACGGAATACATTATTTTTATTATGTAGACTGTCTGGTTCTAAATCCCCGAGCATGCTGATATGTTAAGCACATTTCCATCCTTTGCTATTATTAAGTGTTTGTCTGCTAAATGACATATACTAGGAAGACATTGCAATTGAAAATGTAAGTACTGGCAAGAAAATTTGCCAGTGGGCACTTATGGTGTCTTTGATTGATATGTTTATGATATATGATGAATTATATCATCTCCATGCTTGAATACGCTGCGAGGGATGAGCCAACTACTGTAAAGCAGCTCAGAATGCGAGGAAGTAGATGGTGTCATTAAGATGTGTATGAAATGTACAAGATTTATTGAAAGAGAATGTTAAATCTCCTGGGGCCGTATTTCTCTCAATGTTCCCCCACTATCTGGTTGATAACATGCAGTGGGAGTACAACGTATATTCTCAGCATAAGGAAATAAGCCTCGGTGTGGATAAGATGGATGCTCTAACATCGTTAGGCATCATGCTTCTGTCTGGATATAGCCGACTACCATATAGCCGATTTTATTGGTCAGAATGAGCTGATATTCACAATTCTCTGGTCTCTGATTCTCTGAGGCAGAACAGGCTCGATGTTATCATAAGTGATCTTCATTTTAGAGATAATACTAATTTGTTAGGTGACAGATAGGCCTACTACAAGGTTCGACCGATACTTGGAGAGTTGATTGGAGTTTTCAAGCAGACAGATATGGCTGAGGATTTCAGCATTGACGAAACCCTGATACCTTATTTTGGTAAATATGGCACAAAGCAGTTCATCCGTGAGAAGCCAATAAGGCTCAGTTTCAACTTGTGGTCTCTAGAATATACATGTTTCACGTAAAACCGTGTATTTGTGGGTCTGGAAACACCCCCCTAGTCTCAGTATGAAATAAAATACATATGTATGATACTACTCGTGGGAGTTATAACCAGCGTTGATCACTACATCGACCATATCTAGGGGTACTGGGATGATTGTTATTAGTTGTGATTGTCGCCCCTATCTGGGGAGGGTCATTAGAGATCTGTTCCATCAGTTGCATGCTATACGGCATGGTACGGAAGCACTAGTCTACAGCAATCATCCAAAGGAAGCTGCAGCCTTCTCGTAACTGGCCATGATCTAATCGCTGCGCGAAATGCCATGGAGTTTCAGCATTAAATTGCACAGCGAAACCCAAGTCTGGGCATGTCTGGGGGTAGATCCCCTAGACATGCCCAGAACCCCTTACTGGGCGAGCGAAGGAAAACGCTCTCAATAACCCATCATGCCCTATCACCTCCACCCTCACATCATCATCATCTGTACATCATCCATCTCATCAATTGACTACAACGTTTTTATCGTATTACAATGTCACTTAAAAGACAATTTGTGCCGAAAAGTGACGTAAAACAATGATTTACTAATACTACTACTGGTCACAATAAACACATTTCATTGACCCCTCTAAAGCCCAATGGCAAAAAAATTTGCCAATCCGAGAAACCACTTTAAAAAAAAAACATTAAAAAAATTCAAATTTAGAATAGTATTAATGGTCCAATCGTAGCAATGTGTTATATTTTCGACTAGGAGGCTCTGTTTTAAAAAGTTGGGCTTTAATGGGTGCCAAGTGATCACAGCAGGGAATGAAATTCTAACTTAAGCCGCTAAGCGCGACTATAGTCGTTTTTAATCCATTTTATTAGTTGATTGAATCATTGCTATTTGGTAATGGAATGAGCATTTAAACATCAAGATTTGCAAATGTTTAGTCCCATATTTAACAAATATCAGTAGTTTTCACCCACTTGAAGTTGTGTCTCGCTACCGCGACCCAGTGAAAAATTAAATTATTTCATTTAGAAGCTTAAGATGTGACAACATACAGACAACGTCTAACCATCAGCTTATGTATGACCTCCGATGAGTCTTATTTTCACATTAAACATAAAATTTAGAAAGTACAGATAACACTTTCCAACTGTCATTTGAAGAAAAATATTGATGCTAGAATTTCACATATAATTATATGATAGCTCATATGAACATTGCACGTTCATTAAGCTAATTTATATATACGTTATGTTGATGTTCTCTACATCTAATTACTATGCAGCTGTTACCATCACAGCTATCGGCTTCCACTCAGATCACTCGAGGTGTCCATAATCAATCTTATTAATCAGCTAATGGTGGTTCATCAGTTGTAAACAGGAGACGATTTGTCTCCACCAGCTTCTACTACTTACATTGCAAATACCATGTAATTAATGTATGTACAATAATGCTGACTATCTATACAATGGTTACATTCATATATATGCAGTCTATTTACAATATATACATCTAATCTAATATACAATATGTGAATTTACCATGTTTACTCTTAGTTTAATGATAATAATACTAGGCCCTACCTGACTATGTTTGCAATATTAAGCTGCATCGATCAGTATTAAACTTTCATTAGAACAAAAAATATTTGATTGAACGAGCAGGAATAAGAGGCAATGTTTGTTTTGATAGGTAGTTATAGACCTAATAAACATTTTAATCTGCTATTTTTCGTGAATTTATCATTTTTGGTATGCGTTTCACATGTTTGTATATATATAAGTAAAGAACAAAAATGTATATTACAACCCAGGAGACACAATGTGTTGAATCAATGTTGGTTCAGCGTTGTTCCGCCGTCTACGACGTTGGACCAGCATTAAACCAACATTGATTCAACGTCTTGTGTCTGGTGGGAAAGCTTATCTTGTTGCTCGGCTACTGGAGACAGGCAACGCTACGAGGGAATTTTGTGTAAAGCTTCAGCTTGACAACTGACGGTCCTATCACTCTTGGTCGGATGAGCAACGAGCATCACCGGAATACGGACTGCGCCAATACGGAAGAATAACGAACACATTCAGGACAACGTTCACAAAAACAAATATCTGACGGACGTAATTACGTAATGACGAACATAATTATATGATATGAGTCATAGTATATGAGCCATATTATAATTATAATCTAGTCTCCGGAAGGTTAGCCCAACACATGGAACATGTGATATTCTAGCCATCAGAAGGTTAATATCAGAGACATTTGATAGACAGACGAATAAGAGGCGAGATATGTGATACCCTAGCGTCCAGATGGTTAATAAATGATACAAAATAGGTGACAAACCATGTGTAGGAAGCAGTGGTACGAGGAATTAAAATTCACACTGATATTAGACCGTGGGCCACCCGTCACCCACCAAACCCCCACCCCCCCCCCCCCCGGAGATTTTTCACGGTGGTTATTTTTGAAGCCTCTGACTATGGACCTATTGAAATCCGGTTGTTTGAATTTAAGCTTTTGGGGCTAAATATGCTAAAATATGCAAATTAGGCAGCCATTACCGAAAATCCAGTTTTAAGCAATATTTCAGCAACTAATCAAGTTAGAATCCTAAAAACAGTGTCTATCATACGGTTTTCATGGTCAACGAATGCAACAAAATATATCTAATTAGGATCAGAATAAAAAATTAGCATAAAATATGCTAATTAGGCAGCCATTACGCAAAATCCAGTTTCAAGCAATATCTCAGAAACTAATCAAGTTAGAATCCTAAAAACAGTGTCTATCATACGGTTTTCTTGGTCAACGAATGCAATAAAATATATCTAATTAGGATCAGAATAATGAATTAGCATAAAATATGCAAATTAGGCAGCCACTACCAAAAATCCAGTTTCAAGCAATATCTCAGAAACTAATCAAGTTAGAATCCTAAAAACAGTGTCTATCATACGGTTTTCATGGTCAACGAATGCAATAAAATATATCTCATTAGGATCAGAATAATAAATTAGCATCAAATATGCAAATTAGGCAGCCACTACCAAAAATCCAGTTTCAAGCAGTATCTCAGAAACTAATCAAGTTAGAATCCTGAAAAAAATGTCTACCCTATGGTTTTCATGGACAGTGATTGCAATAAAATATATGTTATTAACAATATGAAAACATAATAA
Source organism: Flabesymbios commensalis (assembly GCA_964017125.1). Classification (NCBI taxonomy): domain Eukaryota; kingdom Metazoa; phylum Annelida; class Polychaeta; order Terebellida; family Flabelligeridae; genus Flabesymbios; species Flabesymbios commensalis. Next base: position 20,565,330 of record OZ024912.1, read on the forward strand.
CATAAAATATGCAAATTAGCTAATTATAAGTATTATAGAAAATCAGGTTTCAAGCAATATGGGCCTATATCAAAGACCAAACAACCAAAGAGTAAAACATAAAATATCTACGATCCCATTTTTGTGGTAAACCTTTCATCTGAAAACATTTCAAGAGTTCCGAAATGTCCACATTACATGTAATATAGAACATTTCAACTGGTAATTGTGTACACACATGTAGTTTGGCGTTGTGAAATAGAAATTCGTGTGAAAAGACAAAACGTATTATCGCCACACACGACCTCTCACTAAGCCCCTTGACCTCTCAGCTAATACCCACGACCAGTTTAAAAGTTTATTTTTCATATTTAGATCTTTTAATACAGCAGTAGACCCTACTTTTTTGCTTTACTATATAAGGGTAACCCTATAACCAGTATCTCGTAGATATTACCTTTAATTAAAATGACACCTATTTACTGTATAATTATTTGGGTTTGGGCAACTATACTTATACGATAATAGCAAAATGTGTTTTTTATTGTGATTTTCTTACTTTGAATTTTATATGGTTTCCAGCACGGTACCTTTACCTATAGTTACATGTCCGATAATACATGCATAAAGTGATCAATAAAATAAGCATGTGTCTGTAGCAATTTTTTTTATTTCATTCTTGTGCCAATTCAGAAGTGTGGGCTTCTTAATTTTAGTTCAAATAATATCTAAAAGTTAATTTAGAAGCTAATGTTGATAAAAGGTTGCCCACATATCCTGCTAAGCTAGTAACCAAGCATCGCCATATGAATATTAGGGATATCAACATGTTTAATAGGGATATCGGGAATTAAAAATAAACACATCGCCCGAATATATCGTGCACTTTCTGATTGCCAGAAAACTATGGCGTTGTTTTTTTCAGACAAAAACCTTATTATGAACATGGGTTTGCATAATTATTAGAAAGGTTACGTACACTATGTATACTAGCTGGTGGTAACAAGTTATCTAGAATATTAATAAAAGAAAAATAATGTTTAGACCTATATATCAGCACCTAGCGTTGCACCTGCTAATTATTAATCAGTGACATATGTCGAGACATACTTTGGGCTTGGGTCACATGAACTCAAAAGTCATCGAAAGCCCCTCGTGATTTCTGAGATTATTTTATGCCCATACCTTCTAAATGCCACTATCATGATGAAACTATTATTTTATCACACCTTGGTTAACTATAACTGACATGTAATATTCGGAGTCGATTGGTTATTTCTTTATTTACATAACATCTTCTACTGACATAACTAGGATGATTTTAATGTGTAATCCTTGGGATAAAAAATTAGAGTTGAACAAATAGATACAACCAGTCTTTTCTGATATTAAATTTACTGTGTAAAATGACCCATCATTTGTTCTTATTCTAATATCTTGAGTGCAAACTAGCATATATTAAAGGAACCCCTTGGGATGAGATATTTTCAATGTTGTCAATTTTGAAAATTTAAATTATATGAAGCTATATAGCCTACTGATCTTAACTGAAAAAACGAAAAAGTCAAAAAAATATTTTAAAGCACCGAAAAAGAGTAAAATAGTTGTATTTCCAGGTCGTATATTGCCATGTAAACAAAACAAGTCAGCAATATTCAGCACTTTATATAACATATTCCCACGTATCAGACGGTAAAATCAAAGCAGTCGCCGCTGATTTGTGTCCTATAGCCAGGACACGGGAGGATACACCTGCAGCACTGATTGTCTATCCAACGCTGGGCCGATGCCATCAGCATGTGGCCCAATGATGTGAGAAGAGAACATTCAATCGTCCTCCAGGTATACAAATAGTTTGCTTGGGTTACTTCTGGATTCATAGAAATGTTGATAAAAAATATTTGTAAAAATATGAGCATTTTGAAAAAAATAAAAACATGATCCGTGGGATACACTACTTCAGTACGGAATTAAAAAAGAAAATTGATGTCATCCCAAGGAGCTGCTTTAAATAAATATATAATAAGTTGTCCGAAAATTATTGTTTTTAAAAATCCCGCCCATGGGGATGGGGTAGGGGATGTTTTTCGTGTATGGTTTTCATATACGCAGAGCACGGAAGCGTGTATTTTGAGATTCAAAGGGTCATTATATATTTTATTTTCACTTCATGTAACATCTTCTAGTAACATAACTAGTGTTTATTCCATGGAACACATACCTGGAGTTAATCAACAATCACAACATGTCTTCTAGGAAATTAAATTTACCACTAAAAATTCAGGGATTACATATTTTTGATGAACCCATATTTTTTACAGCCCCAATATTTTGAGTACAAACAAGCTGATATTTTATAGATAATTAATAAGGTGTCTAAAAATCATTGTCTTTAGAAATCCCGGCCATGGTGAGGGGGTAGGGGATGTTTTTAATTTCTGGTTTCCATATACACATAGCACGAAAGACGTGTAATTTGGAATTTAAAAAGTCATTATATATTATAATGAACCCCATATTTGTTAATGTATTATATTTTCTTGTTACATAACTTATAATTCAGGGGGTACATATGTTTGATGACCCGTTATTTTTTCCAGCCCCAATATTTTGAATGCAAAGAAGCAGATATAAAACAGATAAACAATAAGGTGTCTAAAAAAGTATTGTCTTAAAAAATCCCGCCCAGGAGGAGGAGGTGGAGATTGTTCAGCTGGTTTATATATTTTTTTATTATTTTAGTTCCATATAACATCTTGTAACAATACTAGTGTTTAATTCTTGGAATAACTACCTGTAGTTGAAAAAATATATACAACATGCATTTTAGTAAATTACATTTACCGCTTAAAATTCAAGGGGGTACATTATGTTTGGTGACCCAACCAGGTTGACGTCGTGTTGCTAAGTGACTATTTGGGCCCAGCAGACAACATGTGGCTAAAAATGTTGCCAAGTCGCCCATTCTTTAAAACTCAATGACCTCGACCTCCTTTGTTTTTACCGAGCTAGCTAAAACAGTGAAGTATGGGGGAGGGTTCTTATATAACCTTGTTTTCACCGAGTGACGTCACTGCGCTTCACAGAATGAAGTATAGGGGAGGGGTGTTATATAACCTTGTTTTCACCAAGTGACGTCACTGCGTTTCACAGAATTACATAGGCTATTTACTCAGTGAAGGGTATGCGCGACAAGGCTAGTATAGTAACATTTTTATCCAGTGGTTGGAATGGAAGATGCATAGAGATCATATTTTTATACGACATGCCTTAAACCATTCTGAAGGTAAAAACATATCTTGGCTGATGGACATCGCTATAGGGTGAATGGGATTTGTGAAAAAAACCACACCGTATACGAATATCACAGTTGTTTTTACGGTTGTCCCCCATGTCACGCACGTGATGATCGTGTTTGTTCGGGTTTCAGTATCATTTAGCACTGATGCGCCACCTGGTGAATGCCCTTACATATGATATTCGATGCTGATGCGCCTAGCCCCACCTAGTGAGTGATACGAGATTTAACATGTTTAAGTTGGATTAAGAGTATTACTTGATCCCGGTTTTAGATGCAGGTGGGCTTAGAGGCTATGTGTAATGCTGTTGTTAACTGTTCATGCTGTTGGATCAGTCTGTTCATGTATGTTGAAGATGGTGGAAGGAACGCTCATTGACCAATTATTTTTTGTTTTATTTATTCAAGATGGCGTCCAACATGGCTGCCGGCGTATAGTCAGATTTAGAATAGTTTGAGAACTGGTTAATTTAGCTCATTTTTGTAATAGACCCTTTCAATTAGTTTAGTGCTTACTGAATCCATCTAGACCCCCATAAAAATTGTTCATATTTTGATTATACACAGTAGTCAGGTTCACTATGTCAATATCTATATTTTTGTTGATATTTCGTGGGGAAATTGCACATTATACGTTTTTAAAAGCTTTGATATCTACTGAATCTAAAAACCAATGTTTCCGTTTTTTCTGAACAGCCTATGCCGGCCATCTTGGATTTTCAAAATGGCCACCACGAAAATCTAATTTGAACAATAACTCCAGTTCTAATTGACATAGAATCATAATTTTGGTGTCTACACCTATGTTTTCAGATTCAAGGGATCGAGTGAAACCACTTATAAAAATATTGTGTCATTCTTTTATAGCGAATTCGAAAAAATTCGAGATGGCCGCCGGTGAAAATCATTTTATGACAAAATCGCAGTGTCTATATTGAAAACCAAATTATATTTGCTGACATTGTACACAAGTAAAACAAATGTTATAGTTATGAGGACAGGTATGGTTATAAAAAATAGCTTTGTGTCTCTGATCTTTTATTATGTAGTTCTCGTCCAGAAGTAAGAATTGATATCCTAAGTTGGGAATTTAATCGGGCCAATATATCGAGTTCCAATTGACATAGATTCACAATTCTGGTGTCTACACCTAAGTTTTCAGGGTCAAAGAATCGAATGAAAACACTTATAAAAATATTGGGTCATTCCTATATGGCGAATTCTGAAAAATCCAAGATGGCCACCGGCGAAAATCATTTTATGACATAATCAAAATGCCTATATTAAAAACCAAATATTTGTTGGTATTGTATAAAGCTAAAAACGTGTTACCGTAATGAGGATATGTATGGTTATAAGATATAGTTTTGTCTTTGATATTCTATGTTATACAGTTATCGCTCAGAAATGTGTATTGATAGCCTAAGTTTGAAATTTTGTTAGGCCAATATATCTCGAGTTATAATTGACAAAGAGTTACAATTCTGATGTCTACACCCATTTTTCTTGATCAACGAATCAAGTGCATTAAATTTGAAGGAAATCCACGACGAATTCCAACCAATGTTTTTCGAATCACATTGTATCTATATGGAAACAAATCTATTTACATATTTTCAGCATTGCCATATAAATTATAGAAATCTTAAAAAATGATATTTGTAGAAATCATAGAAATTAATATTCGTTGTAGTTGTGTCTTTAAATTGTTGTATGATGTTACTACTAGAAAGTAGTGTTGATATCAACCAGTGAAAACATAATGTTTTTATTCCTAGTGCCTCACCCCCCTCCAAGCAAGATTGGAACCGAGGACAAATATATATATCTAATTCGCTCTGTAATATTGTTATATTAGTAGGCCTACATGTGTTAGTTGTGCGAACAAAAAACAACATAAATGTGATAAAAATATAAGAAAAATTAACATGGTGAAACTGAATGACTACCATATACAAACTGTTTTTACACTTAATCTGTTTATCACAATTATATAACAAATAAGTATTAATTTCTTAAATCTGATTCAATTGTTAATTTAAGCGAATCTATGATGTTTTCTTTTTGTAATCGAAATGACTCCAAGTATGCAACATAATTCAACTCAGGTGTTGACAGATCGCCGTGATCAAATCTAACACATTCCACTTTGTAGGCCTATAGCTTGCATTACTTGCGCGGGTGGCTTATTGCTCCGACTTTCATGTTGCCGGACGAGCGACGTTGAAGCAAGTAAACAGCGTTTGCTCTCTTGTAATGTAATCACATCTACTGGCCTTTAACTAAGCATTTTAGTTGGCAGGTGAGGAAGTCTTGATGGCATTTTCGCCACTGCTAAGGGTTTGTGATATAGCGTGGTACACCAGCCCCGGGCTTTTAACCCTTTGAGTTTGGTGAATGCATATCACTTTACTTATCCTGTGTTATGTAACATTTAAATCACTTCGAGCGCGTCAAAATCCTATAGGTGGGAGACGATCATCGTGTTTTTCGCTCGTTACTAGTTATATAGCAGATGAACTATACTTTTTCGGGCTGGGAATTATTTCAGCAATTCCAGCTTTAAATAGGGAATATATTTCAGAATGTGACGCATTGTGACACACGGACATGTGAGGCAAGATCCATAACCTCACCAAGCCGGCCTTTTAAAGGGGCGGCCCCACCGAACGCCGCGCCGCGCCGTGCGGTAAAAAACGCGGCGCCGTGAAAGATAAACTTTTCTCAGCTTTCATTCAGCGCGGCGCGGCTTGCAGTGGAGCCCCTGCTATGATAAACAGTAAAGTTTATCTTTTTTTAACGCGCCGCGCGGCGCGGCGCGGCGTTCGGTGGGGCCGCACCGATTGATTTTTTCCGGCGCCGCGTAGCGCAGCGCGGCGTCTGGTGGGGCGGTAGCTTAACAGTGCTAAAAAGCTCTTCGAAGCCCCGAGCCAGGAAACAGTGTATGAGTGGGTGTCAGAAATCAGAGAAGGTACTCCACCCTTTTCTCTCTACATTGGTGCCTCTTCTCTCTGAAAAAGTACTCTGCCAGACCTATTCAAAATAGAGTTGTGAATAACGTTGGCATTATCTTTTCCTGCACAGGCTGCAGGTTTTGTCTATAGCACAGCCTTTTTACTTTCGTCTGCGAATCAATATCGCTAGCAATTCCAGCCTTAATGCAGCAAAAACGCCAGCTTCGGACACCCAGTATTGCACTTAATTATATAAAATTACACCAAATATAATTAGCACAGGGCCAAAACAGGAAATGAAATGAGTATCGTAACGGTCAGGGCTGTAACGAAACGAGACGAAGTCGAGTTCCGTTACAGCCCTGACCGTTACGATACGAGTTCCAATATTCAGACAACGATGTCTTATTCTGTTTATTAAACATATGAACAGCTATGACAGATAGGCTACATTACCTCTCAAATCTTCATCGTCTTTAGAACATGACAAATTATCTGGTGTCTCCTATTCATGACTGTTGTGCTATTTCTAATGAGCATGGTCTCACTGACTAATTATATTGATTTACAAACAAACAAAGAAACAGTTATCGAAAGGCCCGAACAGCTTGGTTTTAGGGCTAGCTATGCCAAACAGCAAACAAACATCGTGTCTTTCCCAACTTAACACCCAAAAACGTGCATCAAAACCTAAGCTATGCGATTATTGTATATAATTTTTTTTTGACATATAAAGAGATATAAATCATGAAAAAATCTATAAAATATAGAATTTCAATTATTACGAACTGGGTAGCCTATGCTGCCATGCAAAGCCAAAAGGCATTATCTGCTTAATTTACAAGTGAACAAATACTGCCTATCGCTTTTGCATGAGAAAATTCGGGTGAAAGGGAAAGTAGTTAAAAAAGTGTCAATAAGAGTCAGTAAAATATAATTTTATTTTAAAAACACCCGCGTAAAAACATGCATGGAAACTAATGTAGGCCTAATTAGGCCCTACTGTATTTAATTTAAAGAGTAAAAACTGAATGAAATACATAAATTGCATTATTATGAAATATTTCAAATGGTGATACAAGCACTTAAATTGGCACGAACACCCTTAAAAAGCCGGTAGCTCAAAATATATGTTTTCAACTACGCAGAAGCCGAATGTACTACTTTAAAGCCTTATAAAAGATTATTTGTAGGTGTTGTGGCATTTTTAACGAAAATAATATGCCAAACTAACAGCTAACATACGGGGTAACATGCACGGTTATGGTGGGTTAGAATGGGGGTGTAGTAGGTCCAGTAGAAGTAGTACTTTTGTGTCAGAGGTCATCCACATCCTCTGGATTGACTCCTGGCACTAGTCCTGGGTGCTCAACCTAACTCTCACTCTGCAGACTCAGACTCAGTCTTTATTCGACATTTTTCTAGAAAAATTAAAACGAGAATTTACCATTTTACGGTCTCATTACACAAAAAAAAGAATTTTTCAGTTAATATTAAAAAGATTTCTATGAAAAGCAATAACAATCGACTTTTTTAAATTTAAAAATTATGTTTGAAAACGTATGTAATTGGTTATATTTAGTAACATGCATATTTTATTTTTATACATATTATGTACATACTGAAATTCTGAAAGTGCCCATTGATGGTTAACAAGAAATTATTGTAAGTGTGTGGATATATATAGAAAATTTGCGCTATATTGTAGGGAGGGAGGGGTGGGTGTGGAGTGCCTATGATTTGACCTTTAAATCTTCCGTGGGGGGTTCCGAGTAAAATGGTCATAAGGTTTAATTTATACATAAGCCATGGGGGCCGGTGTAACAGTTTCAGATTACCCCCCTGTTCAGGTTACCCCCGGGGGTAATCTGAAACTAGTTTCAAGTTACCCCCTCTAGTTTCAAATTACCCCCTCAATTTTCATTGATAGCAATAAATTATATATTATATTTTTATCACATGGCATTGGGACATTTCTTAGAGACACTTTAATCTCCATAAGTATAACCCTTTGATCTCTAGGGCAACTAACGGAAAAATATGAGGTTTAAAATCACATTAATCTTCATATAGGCCTAACGCTTTAATCTCAATGACAACTAACGAGAAAAAATTATTGTTAGCGCGAGATCTTGAAACACTGTAATCTTCATATAAACCTTCGACCCCTACTGAAACTAACGTAAACAACTGTTTGCGCGAGGTTTTGAAACACTTGAATCTCCATGTAACAATTTGATTTCTACGGCAACTAGCGAAAACAAATGTTATTAGCACGATGTCTGGAAACACTTTAATCTCCATATGACCTTATGATCCCTAGGGTCAACTGACGAAATAAAATAGTTTCGCGCTGTCGTTGTTATCTATCGAGTTATCTAGATTGCATATGTAACGTTTGTCATGTTTCCGCCTGTTTTAAAGACTGATGCCACCGTTTATTTCGTAGGACTATAATTATTTCTAGTGATAAAATAACAAGTAATTGAGCTTAAGGGGTTAATGCAGATAACGGGGGTGTTTATGGGTCAATGCAGATGACCAGGGATAGTAATAGGTTAATGTAAGAAATAAGGGAGCTTAAGGGGTTAATACAGATGATATATGCATAGGGGCCTATCTTGCCCGCATGGTTACAGCATACGCGATGCCAGTCATCACAACCACGTTTCCGGCGCATAAAGAAAAATCGAACGGTAGCGTTAGACCCCGAGCTAGACCCATAATCGGACAAATGTATACAATATTCATGACATTACTTATATGCCTTGACTATAGTAATAGTAAATGATAAATATGCTGCAGTCTGTCGTATTTTGATTGCGTTTTTGAACAGATAAATTTGAATGAACTAATTTTACCTTACAGCAGTTTGATCGTTTCACTGAACCATAATATACACATGGCGGCGCCCCACTCTTGTGAACGTTGACAATGTTGCGCATGTGGTTGGGCCGACCATGTGTATTCAGCGAATCATCTACTTTCTTCTAGGTGTAACGGTACTTAAAAAGTCAGTAATAATTATATTTGGTGTTTAGGCCCTAGAAATGGGGAGGGAATAAAAAACGATTTTTCAAGTTTCACAATACTAAGGGGAGGGGGTACTTTGAAACTAGTTTCAACGTACCCCCCGGTACGCTGAACCTAGTTTCAACGTATGCCCCGGTACGCTGAAACTATAGTTTCAACGTACCCCCGGGGGTGATCTGAAACTAAGGGGGATAACTTAAAAATGGTTTTTTTCTAGTTTCAACTTACCGGGGGGTACGTTGAAACTACTTTCAACTTCCCCCCGGTAAGCTGAAACTAGTTTCAACGTACCCCCCCCCCCCCACCCCGGTATGCTGAAAGGGGGTACGCTGAAACGGCTACACCGGCCCCGATGGCTCATTCGTATCGACAGCATGGGGCTTGTAACCTGAGGTACCAGGCTCGAATTCCGGTCGGGCCGGATATTTGTCGTGGTTGTGCATATACAGTGCTCCAAAGTGTTCAAAGGCATGGAGTGTACGGTGCTGCTTATGCTACTGTGTACTATAAAGAATCCTTGAAATCATTGGGAATAAGAGTAGGGCATAGTCCCGGCATCGGGATTCCTTCTGTCTCGCTATTGCTATGATTGTGCAGAAAGCGACGTGAAGCAATATTTACTCACTCAGTCACGCATAAGCCATGGACGGATTCAAGATCTGGAAAAGGGGTGTACCGGGGCTGCGGGGGCCTGCCCCAAAATTTTTTAAGGCATATTTGGCCAAAATAGGGGACTTTTAAAATAGTTTTGCAAAAGAAGGGGGAAGCCAATTTTGGCATTGTTACCCTTAAAAACGGAAGTAATTACATGTAATTTTAAAGAAACTCATTTCATGTAATAGGGGACTTTTAAAATAGTTTTGCAAAAAAGGGGGAAGCCAATTTTGGCATTGTTACCCCTAAAAACGGAAGTAATTACATGTAATTTTAAAGAAACTTATTTCATGTAAAAGTTTAAGGGAAATAATGACCAGAGGAACTGACCGAACGCATATAAAACAAATGAAGGGGTCAGTTAATTTTTGAAGTCATCAAAACAAAACGTATTATTATATTTAATTTTAAGATATATATATTTTATCTCTGGTTTTGGTGCGGGAAACTTAAAAATATCATGGCAATGCTGTTTAAATGTAGGTTATTTTAAATAGTTCTGATGCATATTTTATTTAACCTGTGCTTGTTTTAGTATATAATGTCGTTTGATTTTAACATGTTTAAGTTAACTTAGCATGCATATTTTACCGAACTAATCCTGTTGTATATAGTCTTGTACATATGTTCATTTTTAATGACGCATAAGTCTGCATAGACTTACCGTCGTCAATAAATATCTATCTATCTATATCTCATGTAAAAAAACAATAAAATGTAGAGTTTTCAATTATTATGAAATGGGGACAGATTGTACTGGAAAACATGGTTGAAGGGGCAACAATATTTAAATCGTTAATAAAAGATTTCCATTCTAAAAAAACAACAGTAATTAGATATGTTATATACCATAGAAATTTGTGTAAAATATGAGAAAAAATTATAATGAAATGGGTATAGATTGCATGACAGAATACGGCTGAGGGAGTAATGGAATATCAAATAACTATAACTGATAAAAATAGAAAAAACTAACTTAATCAGAGACCCTTAGTTGATGTAAAAACATGAAAATAGTAAATAAAATAACAATTACCGAATGAAAAAGAAACAGCTGAAGGGGCACGTTTATTATTAGGCGTCATTAAAACAAAAAACAGCTAGCAAAACGTATGTAATTATTCCTTTTAATTTTAATGTAATATAAAAAATCAATAGAATTTGTAATTATTACGAAATGGGTGAAGATTACAGGACAAAATACAGCTGAAAGGGCAAGGGAATTTGAAATTGTAAGTAACAGTTTTTTCATACTAAAAACAGAAAATTGGAAATAATTATATATAATTACAGTGACCCCTATTTCATGTAACATCATGTCAAATAGTAAATCAATTAAAATTACAGTGGAATTGAATCTGAAATGATTACATTGAAAAATACGGCTGAAGGGGCAAGGGAAATTAAATAGTCAACAACAGCTATTTTCATGCTGGAAAAAGACGAAAAACTAAAATAATGAGATATAGTTGCATAGGCTCTTAGTTCATGTAAAATAATAAACAAAATTAAAATTACCAGAGTAACCGATGAAAGCAGAAAAAACGGCTAAAGGGGCAAGTTAACTATTAGGTGTCATTAAAATACCTTTTATTAAAAGAAACAGGAAGCAAAACTTATGGAAATGTTGTATTTAATTTTAACCTTATGTAAACAAATCGACAAAATATATATTTTCAAATTATTATGAACCGAGTATTAATTATTGTACGACTAAATACGGCTTAAGGGGCAAGGGATTTTAACACTTTTAATAACAGCTATTTTCAAACAAAATAGAAGAAAACGGAAGTAAATAGGTATAATTGCAAATTAATGCCCTCATTTCATATATAATTATGAAAAATATAAAATACAAGGTAAAAATTAGGGAGACATTGAAATTGGCATAGATTTTATTAGATAATACGGCTGAAGGGGCAAGGAAATGTAAAATCGCCAATAATTAGATGTAATTGCAAAACCCGTTAGTCTACGTAAATTTAGGTAAAATAGAAAATAAAGTTTAAAAATTACATAGAAACTGAAACGGGCATTGATTGTATGGGAAATATGGCTGATGGGGAAAGGGAGTTTAAATCTTAAAAAAAAGCCATTTTCGGACTAAAAACAGCACGTAATTAGTTATAATTGCGAAGTTCACGTAACATTTTATAAGACACTAAATAAAAGTTACCAGAAGAACTGAGCGAATGAGAAAGAAATGGCTGAAGGGGCGAGATAGTTAACAGGTATCATTAAAATATAGTTTTAGTATAAAAAAACATGAAATCCTGTGTAATTATTACATTTAATTTCAAGAGATATATCTCATGTAGGGTATCAATGAAATACAGACATTAATTTATTATGAAGTGGGAATATATTGCGTGACAAATGTCAATAAAAGATGTTTTCATGCTAAAAATAGAATAACACGGAGGTAGTTAGATATAATCGCAAAAGCCCTTATTTCATATAAAATTATATAAAAGTAGGAAATACATTATACAAATTACAGAGGCACTGAAATGAATCTGATCTGATATAATTGCAAAGGCCCCTAGTCCATGTAAAAACTACGTCGAGGCACTGAAATTGTTATAAACAAATGGGCAATGAAGGGGCAATGAAAGTTAAATATTCAATAAAGCTATAAAACCGAAGTAATTAGACATACATGTACTTGCAAAGGCACTTAGTTCTTGTAAACTTAAGTCAACTGGGAAATAGAATTTAAAAATTACAGAAGCACTGGAATCGGGTGTTGATTACATGAGGAAATACGGCTGAAGGGGCAAGGACATTTTAATTCCTAAATAAAAGCGATGTTCATGCTAAAAACAGTAAAAAAACGAAGGTAATTTAATATAATTGAAAAGACCCCTTGTTCATTGAAATTATCTAAAATAAGAAATTGAGTTATGTCAGAGAAACTTAACGAATAAGAAATAAACGGCTGAAGGGGCAAGTTAATAATTAGAAGTTATTAGAAGCCATTAGATAGAATTAAAAGTCATTAGATATAATTGCAAAAGCCCTTATTTCATAAGTTATGTAAAATAGGAAATACAATAATCTGAAATGGGTATAGAATGCATACGGCTGAAGGGGCTAAGAAATTTAAAATCGTCAATGAAAACAATTTTTATGCCTAAACAGCAAAAACGGAAGTAATTAGATATAATTTCAATTAGTTTATGTTAAATTAAATCAAATTGGAAATAAGATTTTACAATTAAAGAGGCCCTGATATGGGTATAAATCGCATGAAAAAAACGGCTGAAGGGGAAGGAAGAATTAAATCCAAAATTAAAGCTATTTTCAGACCAAAACAGCAAAAACATAAAAATGGGCAAAATAATATTAAAATTACAGAAGCACTGAAATGTGTCTAGATTTCACGAGAAAAGGGACAATTGCTCTAGACCTAGCCCGATCGTTCATGCAGTGCTATTTAAATCCTGGAGGATCTGTAGCCCACACCTTCCTGGTAACCAAGAAAAATAGATTATCTTTTCCTTGAGGTAATCAACCCCCATTATCCTTGGCTCCGCTCTCCCACGCTGGCACATCTTGGCAATTCGGGTGCGACTATGAAACTACATCTAGGGTTTGCTGGATATAATTTGTGACACCAGGATTAAAACTACGACTACAGACATCAGGTATACAGACAAAATGAAAAATGAAATGAAATGAATCGGGCTTTAGGCCACCTTTGTGCACATATAGGCTAAACTGGGCCAGGAGAACCTCCTGAGGATGGTGAGATAGGTATACAGACAGACAAACATATATTTTATTGACAGAAAAGAAAAGTCATTACAGACTTATTTGTCATAGAAATCAAAGAGATATATGTACATGTATATACAAGATTGTTAATTTGTTAAAATCAACTGATAATATACATAGTATGACATACACAACTAAAATCATGTTAAGTGACATTGCCAAAATAAAAACTGGGTATTTCGATAATATAAATGACTACTACAAAAAATAAATTAAAAGGCATTGCCAAGATAATATAGAGGTCTATCATTTTTATGTATAGACACTAGTTCTGTGCGTACTTGTGAGCCAACCCTGAACCACATGCTGAGTTTCAGTGTGCCCTGGTTGTGCCTTAACAATCACCCTATTCTCCATTTATGTTGTCTATTGAAGTGTTCTTCCTGTTGTAGACATTATCTCTCAGATGACATCTGGTTAACTTCATACACGAATGTGGAGTCAGATATACAGAATCTCGCTGTATGCTATCCTCGCCTGGTATATTTCCGATCACTTACCGTAAATAAATAACATGAATATGAACACTATACTAGCATATAAAGATAAAATTGGTGATGCCAATATATATGACAAATTAGATACAAACATTACATCAGACCCTAATCAAAACAATAATTTTATCATCCAAACTCTCACAGATATTAAAGCCGAAACAATGCCTTTAAAAACAGGCAAGTGGCAAAAACACAAACACAAAATATCTAAATGGATTACTGGAGGTATTATTCGTTCAATAAACTACCGAGATAAGCTTTACTCTACTTTAATGAGATCACCTAGGAGCTCAGGAGAATATAGCACATTAAAAACAAATCTACTAGCATATAACAATATATCAAAACATAATATCAAGCAAGCCAAAAACTAATATTAAAACGACATGGAATGGGATAATGGGAAAATATCATAAAGCTGACAATTATCCTGAGTTATTCTATTATAATAATAAATTACTTGAAAATAAACATTATTGTGAATAATTTCAATAAATATTTTATTAATCTAAGCCCTACACTTGCATCTTGAATTAAAAAAAAAACTATTCACAAATCTTTTAAGTATTATATCAATAAAACCAGAAAAGTATTTTTAAGCTCGAATTTCTAACGAAGATTGCGTAAGAAAAATAATTTCTACTTAAGTTCAAAGGACAGCCATGGCCATGATTGCATTTCAACAAAACTATTAGAAAATATATGGAGTCATATTTGTAAACCTCTGAAATAACTCAATTTCTTATTTCAGATAATTTCAGTGAACAAGGAGTCTTTCCAATTATATTGAATTACCTTCGTTTTTACTGTTTTTAGCATGCAAATCGCTTTTATTGCGGATTTACAATTTCCTTTGCCTCTTCAGCCGTATTTCCTCATGTAATCTACGCCCATTGTGGTGCTTCTGTAATTTTTAAATTCTATTTCCCATTAGATTTAAGTTTAAATGAACTAAGTGCCCTTGCAAGTACATGTATATCTAATTACTTCGGTTTTATAGCTTTATTGGATATTTAACTTTCACTGCCCCTTCAGCCGTACTTGATCATGCAATTTATAACAATTTCAGTGCCTCTTTAACTTGTAAATCTTATATCATATTCGACGTATTGTTTACATGGACTAGGGACCTTTGCAATTATATCAGAGCAGATTAAGATTCAGATTCAGATTGTGAGGTTTTTAGAATGCAAATCCCTTCTGTTGACGCTTTGATATTTCCTTGTCCCTCCGACCATATTTTCTCGTGCAATTTATACCCATTTCAGTGCATCTGTAATAATGTATATTCTATTTTTATATACTTTTATATGAAATAAGGGCATTTGCAATTATATCTAATTATCTTCTATGTTTAGCATGAAAATAGCTTTTATTTACACTTTTAATTTCCCTTGTCCCTTAAGCCGTATTTTGTCATGCAATATATTCCCACTTCATAATAATTTAATGTCTGTATTTTATTGATACCTTATATGAGATATATCTCTTAAAATTAAATGTAATAATTGCACAGGTTTTCATGCTTTTTTAACTAAAACTATGTTTTAATGATGCCTGATAACTATCTTGCCCCTTAACCCATTTCTTTCTCATTCGTTCAGCTCCTCTGGAAATTTTTATTTAGTGTCTTACAAAATTTTACGCGAACTTCGCTATTATATATAATTACTTGCTGTTTTTAGTCCGAGAATGGTTTTTATTTAAGATTTAAATTCCCTTTCCCCATCAGCCATATTTTCCCATGCAATCAATACCCGTTTCAGTTTCTTTGTAATTTTTAAACTTTATTTCATATTTAACATAAATTTACGTAAACTAACGGCTTTTGCAATTATATCTAATTAGGGGATATGTTCTTAACCTGCAAATCGCCTTTATTGGCGATTTTACATTACCTTGCCCCTTCAGCCGTATTTTCTGATGCAATTTATGCAAATTTCAGTGTCTCTCTAATTTTTTATTAATGATTAAGATTCAGATGTTGCAGTTTTTAGAATGCAAATCCGTTCTGTTGACGCTTTGATATTTCCTTGTCCCTTCAACTATATTTTCTCGTGCAATTTATACCCATTTCTGTGCCTCCGTAATTTGTATAATGTATTTCTTATTTTTATGTAATTTTATATGAAATAAGGGCATTTGAAATTATACATAATTACCACCGTGTTATTCTATTTTTAGCATGAAAACAGCTTTTATTCGCACTTTTAATTTCCCTTGCCCCTTAAGCCGTATTTTGTCATGCAATATATTCCCACTTCATAACGATTTATTGTCTGTATTTTATTGATACCTTACATGAGATATATCTCTTCAAATTAAGTGTAATAATTACACAGGTTTTCATGTTTTTTTTAAACTAAAGCTCCATTTTAATAATGCCTGATAACTATCTTGCCCCTTCAGCAGTTTCTTTCTCATTCGTTCAGTTCCTCTGGTAACTTTTATTTAATGTCTTACAAAATTGTACGTGAACTTCGCAATTATATCTAATTTTAGTCCGAAAATGGCTTTTATTTAGGATTTAAATTACCTTTCCCCATCAGCCATAATTTCTTATGCAATCAATACCCGTTTCAGTTTCTATGTAATTTTGAAATTTGTATTTCCTATTTGACGTAAACAGGCAAATTTACGTAAGCTAACGGCTTTTACAATTATATCTAATTAGGGCATATGTTCTTAACATGCAAATCGCTTTTATTGGTGATTTTACATTCACTTGCCCCTTCAGCCGTATTTTCTAATGCAATCTGTGCCAATTTCAGTGCCTCTCTAATTTTTACCTTGTATTTCATATTTTTCATAATTTTATATGAAATAAAGGCATTTGCAATTATATCTAATTACTTTCGTTTTATTCTATTTTGTTTGAAAATAGCTATTATTGAAAATTTTAAAATCCCTTTCCCCTTAGCCGTATTTTGTCCTATAATTAAAACTCAGTTCAGAATAATTTAAAAATATATATTTTGTTGATCAGGTTAAAATTAAATGCAACATTTACATAAGTTTGCTTTCTGTTTCTTTTAATAAAAGGTATTTTAATGACACCTGATAGTTAACATGCCCCTTTACCATGTTTACCGTTTATTTCTGATTTCATCGGTTACTCTGGTAATTTTAATTTTGCTTACTATTTTACATGAACTGAAAGCCTTTGCAATTATATCTCATTATTTTTAGTTTTTTCGTCTTTTTTTGGCATGAAAATAGCTGTTATTGACTACTCAATTTTGCAATGTAATAATTTCCGATTCAATTGCACTGTAATTTTAATTGATGTACTATTTGACATGATTTTACATAGCATAGGGGTCACTGTAATTATATATAATTAAGCAGCCCTCATTGAGGCAGGCTGATTACTGTATTCCTCACGGTCCGCCGCCGCCGCTGCCGCAGTTATTTCAAGATAGCTACTAATCTTCAGCTTCCTCATACTTCACATAGCCATCACATACCACTGGGGAATTGTTTTGGAATTGAAATACTGGATTCGCCTGATCTCCTTGCCTAAAAGCTGTTATTTGAGAATCGTGTACAACTCACTGGCGTCTCTTGATTTTATTGGTGAAACTAAGTGGTGCTCTCACATCAGGTCATTATTATTCCGAACAAACCACTGCGATTTTTGGAAAAATCACAGGGTCAAAAATGCCAATCGTCTCATCAAACGAGTTAAATTATGTTTGATTAATATATATAAAGCTGATTGGTCTAACAAAGCCCGAAACTCCATAAAATTGCGAACGTACATAAAGTTTAAATTCGACCACTCGCTAGAAAAATATGTGTTTTACATCCCCGACACAAGGTGGATAAAGGCGCTATCAAGATTGAGAATGAGCTCACATATGCTAGAAATTGAACGAGGAAGGCATGTCAAACCGCAAAAAATACCTCTAGAACAGCGCACATGTCAAAGATTTACATTAAACTCTGTTGATGACGAAATTCATTTTTTAATTACTTGCTCTTACTTCGCTACGCAGCGAACTAGTTTACTTGCCGAAAGCAAACTACTCAACAGTGAATTTGACTCACTCTCAAACGACGACAAATTTATATAGATCATGTCATCTACACATCGACCATTAGTAATATGCTTAGCAAAATACACCTATAGCTGTTTTCAAACCTTAAGCGTGTCGCGTACCTCCGCTTTAAAAAACGATTGGGGCGTAGGATGACTGGTGCGGCTGGTGATTCCTCTAATCATCCACTCATGAAATCATCCATGCTTTCGGGCGATCACCACTGTGGTACCAGCGACTGGTGCGGCTGGTGATTCCTCTAATCATCCACTCATGAAATCATCCATGCTGTCGGGGGATCACCACTGTGGTACCAGCGACTGGTGCGGCTGGTGATTCCTCTAATCATCTTGGTGTTTCGAGCTGACGTCGGTCAATGCATTTTTTAGATTGTTTTTTTAACATGTTAAATGTAACTAATATTATTATTTTCTTCTTTATACATACTCTCACTCATTATGTAAATACTCGGTTTCTATGCTTTCCAGAGTTTTTTTTTGCTATATGCAGTAGCTATTTTATCTCTGGTTTTGGTGCGGGAAACTTAAAACTATCATGCCAATGCTGTTTAACTGTCGGTTATTTTAAATAGTTTTGATGCATATTTTATTTAACCTGTGGTTGTTTTAGTATATAATGTCGTTTGATTTTAACATGTTTAAGTTAACTTAGCATGCATATTTTACCGAACCA